>JANIJG010000357.1:17890-63522 GCA_024611175.1 Megaceryle torquata | reverse complement strand
GTGGTTGAATCGCCATCCCTGGATGTGTTTAAGAATCGCTTGGATGTAGTGTTGGGGGATATGGTCTAGGGGTGAACGGTTGGACACAAGGATCCCATGGGTCTTTTCCAACCTAGATGATTCTGTGATTCTATTTGACTACTGAAAAGAAGTCTTGCGAAGCATACTGGAAAGGTGTGGCATAAAGTGAGAACTTACTAAATGTAATGGTGAAGTATAACAATGTTTTAAAACAACATTAAACTATTTTAAAAGGCAATGGATAGAGGAATATTTTGGATACCAATAGAAATCTAATACAGATACCTAATAGATAATCTTTGTGGAAAAACTGCATGGGCCAGGTTTGGTTTACCTTTTCCTCTCAAATTATGAACTTACATTTATGCAGAACTCATTTTATATTGGTTTTAATAGTGATCTCAATTTGAATGACCTTTAACAACATGATGTTTATTCTTAAACTCCTTGGTGAGAAGGCGTGTGTTGTGTTTATGCTGTATATGATTAATAGGAAGTATTTGCCACTAAAACTATTTTAATTCTTCTTCCAGGACTTCAGTGATTCTGGGCCGCTGTTACTGAAATGATACTACAGAAGGCAGCGACTGCATTGTGTTTGTTGGATGAAATCCAAATATTTTGTTTCAGTGAAGTGGGTAAAACCCCCTAACTGCAGTTTACATGTGTAGGTCACTGCGTTACTGTGTTAGTCATTGTCTCTACACAGCAATGACAAGGCTGGAAGAAGCAAACAGAGAAGTGAACATGCATTCATCAGTCAGATACCTTGGCTATCTCGCCAGAATCAACCTGTTGGTTGCCATTTGCATGGGCCTTTATGTCAGATGGGAAAAAACTGCGGATGCACTGATTTTGGTAATATTTATTCTGGGGCTCTTTGTTCTTGGAATTGCCAGCATACTGTACTACTATTTTTCAATGGAAACAGCAAGTTTGAGTCTCTCCAATCTGTGGTTTGGTTTTCTGCTTGGCCTTCTCTGTTTTCTCAATAATTCTGCCTTCAAAATGGATGTGAAAGAAGAAGCTACTAAATATTTGCTCCTCTCCGCCATTGTTTTAAGGATATTATGTGCTTTGGTTGAGAGGATTTGTGGTTGTATCCATCATCGACCAACTTTGCTAACAACAATTGAATGTTTGGAGCTAGTTGGATTTGCAATTGCAAGCACAACTATGCTGGTAGAAAAATCTTTGAGCATTATTCTGTTGGTCATTGCTTTGGCCATGTTGATAATTGACTTGCGTATGAAGTCATTTTTGGCAATTCCAAATTTGGCAATTTTTGGAGCCATTGCATCCTTACTCTTTTTTCCATCACTGCAAATCCCCACAAACCCATTCGCCTTGGCATGTTTCTTCAGCTGCTTGATATCAGATCCCCTTCTCGATGTTTATTTCAGTGGACTTTCAGTTACTGAGCGATGGAAGCCCTACTTGTATCGTGGTAAAATTTGCAGAAGATTTTCCATCATCTTGGTTGGAGTCATCGAACTAATCTTTTTCATTCTTGCAGCCTTTAAACTACGTGATTTGGATCTTTGGTATTTTGTGATACCTGGTTTTTCTATTTTTGGAATTTTCTGGATGATCTGCCATGTGATTTTTTTTATAACTCTTTGGGGATTTCACACAAAACTCAATGACTGTCACAAGGTGTACTACACCCACCGTGCAGAAAACAACAGCCTTGACAGAGTTATGGCATCTAAAGGAATGCGTCACTTCTGTTTAATTTCTGAACAGCTCGTATTTTTCAGCCTTGTTGCGACTGCTGTTTTGGGGGCCGTTTCTTGGCAGGTAAATAGTAATCTTTTTATCTTGATCTCCCTCTTGAGAACGCTCCTGAGAATTGTGGGGTCCTTTCAATTCCCTGTGACATTTGGTGGCGTGTAGTGGCCTAGCAATTCAAAGTCAGAACCTTTGGCTTGACCAGCGTGCTCTTCAAATTTAACACCCTCTGCTGCCTCGACTGTCGCCAGGCGACTGGAACTTATCAACTTCCTTAGGTTGGCAGAATGGGAAGAGTTAATGCTTCCAGGGAAAAGAATTGTGCAGAGTGTTTCATCTACTTAAAAAATTATTTCGCTTTTGAATTCATTGTTCCATAAAACTTGTTTTCAAAGTAAATCACGGTGTTGAACCCTAGAAATGCATGCTATATTGAGGGGTTTTCTCATGGACTCTTAATTGAATCAAGGCAAATTCATGTTTTAAGAATGTATTTTTCAATAATTGTGCTTTGCATTTAACCACTAATGTGGAGTTAGAAATCAGATGATAAACTAGTAAATTGTTGATATAGCATGTGCTTTAAGTGTCCTATTTTCACATCTGGTTGTCCACCACAGGATAGGGTCTCTGAAAGACCAGTACTTAAAATCACACAGTCTTCTTTGGCTTTTCTTTACATGTCTGAAGTAAGCACGTTGTCTTTTCTTTAGCAGAAAACATACACTTCCTTCAAAATGTTTGTTCAGTGCCCAAGTTGAAGTCTGTTGTGTGTTGTCACAGTTGCAGAAGGGTGTTTGGTGTCTATTTTCTTTTTTAAATTGATTTAAAACAAGACAGCAATCTTTTTTGTACCTATGCATGTCTTAAATGAAATACATATATTTAATAATAATATACAGAAATTATGTGTCATTTATGGTAGATCCAGTTTACAGAAATATCTTTATACAGTGTTTAAAAAAAAAATTTGCTGCTCATTCTTGCAGATTTTCATAGCTTAAATAACCTCATGGATGGAAGTTTAAGAACTTGGTGGAGAAGGAAACTGACAATTATTTTGTGAGGTTGTGAGGATTTTAGTTGTTTTTTGGTTGGTTTGGGGTTTTTTGCTTGTGGGTTTTTTGTGGTGGCTTATTTTGGGTTGGGGTTTTTGGTTGTTTTTGCTTTTTGGAGGTTATTTCATATTCATTTTGTTGTTGGTATTTGGCTTTTTTTGGCATGAAGAGCATTAGAGGTTAACAAACATGCCTGGGAGGAAAGCTGGGTAGTCTTGTTCTTTCTTAGGAAAAGTTCCAGCGTGCAGACATAAAATGTTTGGGCTTGCAGAAAGGACAAAGGGAAGAAACAGAAATAAAAAGAAGTAGAGAAGAAAAATAACAATAAAAAACCCCAAATTATTTACAGAAAGCGGGGAGGTGCTAACGCACTGAAAGAAATGGGAAGGTGGTTTGGGAGACAGGAACGATGAAGATGAATAGTAGCAAGCCAATATTGCTAACTTCCATACTTTTTCTTCTGAGAATTTTGTGTAATTTCATCAAAATACTAGCCTTTATATGCTAGATGATTGCTTTTTAGTATAAGCAGTTTTTTACCATCTGATTTCTCTGTCTTTGCTCCCCCTCCTTTAACATCCTGAAACACATGAGTCAATAATTACATAACTTTAAAATTATTCGGGTGGTTACACCTAACAAAGCAGAACAAATCAAACAGGAGGTTGCCCAGATAGTCACTGAAGAGAGGCAGTTCCTTTTGGTGGCAGCCAGAGCCTATATATAGGGAGTTCACCACCAGACTTGGACAAGATCTCTCCTACTGTAGCCCTTCAGGGGAAGGGCTCACTCTCCCCTTGCCATCTGTTTGAAGCACAGAGGCACTTCCTTTGCTGCTTTACTGCAAGCTGTGTGCATAAGCGAGGAGGGTTAAATGATTCATGCCTATCTTGTTACTTTTTTCTCTTCCCTTTGACTGATAATTCGTTATATTTTTTTTCTGTCTCTGCCCCAAAATAACTGCAGCTGTTAAGTGTCTCATAATTTTCCTTCCTCTCTAAATCTGAAGACATATGGTTGTGCTGTGGAATGACTTGTGCAGGACTGTTCACAAGAAGCAAACTGGCAGTGCAGCTAAAATCTTAGTATTTGTTAACTGGCTAATTTCAACTTCTAGTGTCCTGTGTGTAAATAAGGTAAGCTGTTGCTTATCACCTCTGTCTGATAGGTTGTGTAGTTACCTATTCAGTGGGAAAAGGAGTACTTGTACTAGCAAAAGTGAAAGGCATCAGACCAAATACTTGTCAGGAAATTCAGGTTTTTATTATAATAATTTAGTTTTAGTGGACAATTACACTTATATTTATTTTACTGTGTACATATTTCTTTCATCATGTATTTATGTCATCAATTAGATTAAGACTACGAATGCAGTTTTCTCCAACTAAAATAATTCCTTCTTGAGATAGGATGTTTGCCTTGCAGATCACCGTGCCTATTTCGTCTGTTGTCAGAAAATGAAATACTTTCTCAATCCTAGCCAGAATGTAATATAATAAATGGGTGTATCATTTCTTACAGTGATTTCAGGAAACTGGCATTTTCTGGTTTTTGGGTTTTTTTTCTGGATAGTGTCAGGTTTCAAAATAATTAGAAGTAAGAAAGCAATGATGTGTAAGCCCACAATTTACCCTCCTGCAGGGCATGTTGGTTTTTCTAGAGATTTAAGGAAACCAGTGTTTATACATCTTTATAGGGGAACTTCAGGGCCTTAGGACTCCACTTCAGAATCTTTTGCTGAATTTTTGAGTCTGCTGTTCTAGGTCTAACAAGCTCAACGGTAATGAAGCAAACAAGCTTCTCCAGTGAATATGTACTTTCCTTACGGTGATTTTTAAGTATTGCAACAGTTAAAGAAACAAATCAGACTGTTAGAGACCACTGTCTGCCTTTCCTCTTTAAAAAGTAATAGTTATTGCTAAATACTTTGTAGGTTGGGATTTCAGAGTTTTATTTGCTTTGCTTTTCTTTTAAGACAAACTTTACTGCAGAAAAAAGCTAGTGACATCAGTATGGAGTAGAAAGAGACCTTAAGGCTGTGTTAGATCCCTTTCTCTGAAAATAGGAGCTTGATGTTTATTAGTGGTCAAAAAAAGCAAATTAAATACTGGGGAATAATAGGAAGGGACTGGAGGTATCATTGTATAAATCCCTATCTTCCATATTTGGAATTTTTGCTTGCCATCCTATAGATAAGAAAACAAGTGAAGGTTAAGGGAAGGATGATGAAATTCACTATAGACATGGCACGGTTTACATGGATTAATAAACAAGGTTGCTCAGTCAGGAAAAGAGAAAACTGAGAACATGGTGAACATATAAAATATGGGAGGAGATAAACATTAAGAGACAATTACTGCTCAGTTCCAGTACAAACACTGAGGGCAGTCAAGTTGGCAAGAAGCAGGATGGCGCCAGACAGGTGAGAATAGCTCCTCATAGAGCACTGAGTGAGCTCTGGGATTATGTATTGTAGCATGTGGTGTGTGACAAGTGGCTGCAGAGGCTCAGGAGGAGGTTGGACAAGGTTATGGAAACAAATTCACAGAGATTTACCACATCTGTCTCAGGAAGTCCTTGAGCCACAAGTGGCTAGAGTACTCAGGAAGCATATGTACTTGGTCTGTCCTTAACAGCTTTTCCTAGGTATCAGTTTGGCCTTCTTGGAGACAAGTCATCCTTCTAGATGGACCTTTGGTGCAGCCTAATAGACCCACTCTTACATTCTTATATTATGGATTTTCTTAAACTTTAATTTTCAACATATTTTTTCCTTACTTTCTTAGGAATGTGAGGATTCCTCAGTCAGTAGTTCCTGAAAATGCATTTTATGTTTTCAAAATTGTTCAGAACATTTTAGAAAGTGTAAGATTTAACAGTTTTCAGGCTTTACATCATCAGTTTGGGATTTGTGTACTCATTTTAGTAAGTGCTAATTATATTTGAAATCTGTTAAGTGTCAATTGGAAGGTGAAGCTTTTTTTTTATTATTATTTATTTATGCCTTTCCTCACTCTGAAGATGAACTGAAAGCTTGTTTAATGGTACAGCATTTGATAAGAGAGGTGGCTTGAAATAATTTTATGGTTTGCTATTTGAACTCCTATATAATGAATAGAATTGGCTAAAAAACTTAAGCCTTGGAAAGGTACTTTCTAACAGCTACAAATAATTAGTCATAGGATATTAAAAAATCTAGCTCAGCAGTGTATGTTAGGTTAGAGCCAGGAATGGGATGGTGGAGGGGAGGGACTCTGTTTCATGGAAAACTTCGTTACAGCCATGTTATATATGCCCTTTTAATGTGTTTAATAACTGCAATACCTGTGCATCATCTAAATCTAGAGACAGTAGTCTGCTAATTGGTGGCTAGAAGTATCCTGTTTAATTAAAATTGCCAGGAAAGTATCAAATCTTTTTGTAGAAGCACCTTTAAAATGAGGTCAATTAATTTGCTGTTGCACACACAGTAGTTTTGTGACTCAGGCAGAACTGGTGAGACTGGAAGTCCTGTTAGCCAGGGACCTTTCTTTAAGGGGAGCCTAGCTCTTCCAATACACAGGGGTTTAAAGTCACTGTTCCTTGGTGCTTTGGTGCATGCTTGGGAAGAACTGTAGCTCCTAAAAGTAGAATCTCTGAAATGTGAAGGATACAATCCTCAGGTCTGTCTTGAAACTGGAGGATAAGCTCAGGAAGCATGAGAAATATGAGTAATTTGTTAAAGCTGGTTACATTCAAAAAATGAAGTAACAGCTTTTCAGTGGGGAGTGTTTCAGCTGGGACATGGTCTGCTTCTGAGAATAATCCCTGTTTTAGCTGGAATGGAAAGACAACTTGATTTGTTGGTAGAAACACATTGAAATTTACCTTGCAAAATCTTCCGGAAGTGTTCTGCACCTGTCTGTCTTGTGCGTTTTCTAAGTAGCATCTATATTTATCTTTTACTAGCATCACAGATTAAGTGAGTGTTTTGAATACAGATCATATCCAGTCTTACATTTACCCCTGCTTTTCTTCCTGACAGGTATTTTTAATCCAATGCTCCTCAGGCCTTGCTCGTCCAGCTTTGTTTTGTTTTATTCTTTATTCTTTTTTTCCTTTTTTTCTTTTTTTTTTTTTTGCTGCACCATCTGGCTTCTTTACATATTTTCTCAAATAGCCATCTCACTCTTGCTTTTTTCCCCCCCCCCTCTTTTCTCAAGAGAAAGAATTGTTAAAGTATCTGATTTATGTGTTAAGATTGCTGTCAAAGTCTCATTAATTTCAGAATTAAGATTTTTTTTTAAATTAATTAAAATAATCAGAAAGCCATTTAGTACATTTTTAAATTGACAGCCACTTCTGGTTTTGCTGGGTCAAATGCATATTGACCAAAGCACAGGTTTTCCTATGGTCAGAACAGCAGTCAGGGATGGGAAACATAACCCGTTAAATCCATCCGCCAGTGAATGTGACAAATATTTTCTGCAAACTGTTTTCGGGATTTTCCCAGGGCTGTTTTAATAGCTAGAAGTAATGGATTATTTATTGTTCTCTAGAGACTATTCTTTCATTCAATAATTTGTATAAACCGGTTTCCTTGGTAGTTGATCTACATTGTAACTTTACACATTTTGTCTTTAAGCTTCTCTTTACTGTAATACACATATAATGTTTTCATTGGGAATTAGCTATTGATAAAATACTGGTAAATTACCTATCACCTTACCCTTTTTCTCCTGAGTTTTCTCTGTGTACGGAGTGTATACTTCTTTGGTTTTGCAGAATTACTGCAGAGAATCTAGGCAGATTTTATATTTACTTACATGTGTGTGTCTGTATGTGGATGAAAATAGGTAAATATTATTCAGCTTGGATAATGGAAAGCAGAGCATAATTTTGGCTTATAAATACACAAAGACATTTGTCTAAGTCACTTCAGTTGTTGGTCTGTAATCCTGGGTAGCCTGCTGTAGGTGGCCCTGCTTGAGCAGGGGGCTGCACCAGACAGTTTCCATAGGCCCTGTCCAGCTTCAATCATTTGGTGATTCTGTGATCATCTTAGTTGATTTCTGGTTAGAAATGTATTTCTATTTTATATCAGAAGAGGTCTTCTATAGGTCTTTGTAACTGGCTTCCAGTTTAAACTAATGTTTCTTTTTCTTTTTTTTTTTCTTCCTCTTCCTTATTTTTATCAGTCACATGTCAGTACCACTCCATTGGTAAATACAGTTCCAGAATCGTTCCACTTGCAAAATACCTCTAAATTGTTCTGGTGTTTAACATTAAGTGCTGCTTGAAAAGCTAAAAAAAGTGGAAAGATAACACTACTAGTGAATGTCATCTATATTTTATTGTCTGTCATTTCAGTCATCAGAGGCAAGAATTTTTTTTCTTGTCTTTTTTACATTATTTTAAATGAGAACTTACTTTGTATTTCCTAAATATTCATTTAGAAGAACACTAAATATTCATTTACAAGAACACAGACAAAGGCAAAAAAAAACCCCCAAAGACAACAAGATAAAGTGATTTTTCATGTTTTCAGTGAGATTGCTGAGATGGTCCCTGTCTTCTGTTTGTTTTTTGAGCAGTCTGTCTGGAATCAATAGGCACTGGGAGTACAGGGAGGTACTGCAGGCTGAGATTGCCAGTGCGGTCAAAAGCATAATGAAAATGGGTTGAACAGATGAAAGAACAAAATCCCTTTCTAGCTTTGTCTATGTGTCCATGGCCATCTGCTCCATTAAGGACCAGTCATCAAATCTTGCTTTTAGTAAAGCACTGACAGTCTTCACCTGGCATCTTAGCTGTTATCTTAAAAGAAGAACCTGTCTTTAGATTTACTGTAATTACTAACCTAATTAGGTATTCTTTTTTGCTATTTCAAGTTCTTACAAGTTAGGTGTTTTAAAATGCCACCATCAAATTCCATTATACCACAGGAAACTGGATTGCAGTATTAACACCAGAATTACCACCTTTTGATGGACGGGTTATATCTGAACCAGTTTTGTAGCAAGTCAGTGATCGTATTAAATGCACTTTTGTGCTAAGATGTGTAGGGCTGTGAGTAAAGGGAAGCTCTTTGTGGCTGTTTTTTGATGTCTGCTCAGTGTTAAGTCCTCATGTCCTTGGGAGCTAGAAACTAAATAAACTTAATTTGTCATGAATTGTGTAAGGTGTAGTAGGAGCTGGATATAGTTTGATGGTGGTTTCAGATGTTGGAATTTGAGAAAAATGCTGTCAGTTAACAGTCACCAGTTATTTGAGAATAGTGCTATCAGTTCATAATGCTATCAGTTAATATCAGATTCTGGTGTTTATTTGTGGCTAGGAGTGGTGTTGTCACCTTTTCAATGACACATTGGGTCATCAGGGTGAGATACTTCCATCAGAAGTATAATGGGATACTTTTTTAAGCCAGGACAGGTAGCAAACAGTATTTTTCCTTAGGGCAGGAAGCACATTAGATGGGTAAAGCTGTTCTTTCAGATTGTCATGTAGTATCTATGTGTTTAAAAACTGCATATACTTGAGTTAGTGCCATGTAACAAGAACTGAGTTGGTTTAGGTGTCATTTTTTTCAGTATAACTCATTTTCCAAATTATTAATAATTTTGTCTGTATGTTAAGCTGAACTACCAGTCCACATAAAAACACTGAGTGATAAACAGTAAGACAATATCCAGATTTTTTAAAAAAACATTAATATTGTAGATTTACACAAAGAGGCCAAGTAAAACGTAGATGGTGATTAGAGGCCACAGGACCCTTCTCAAAACAGAAATCTGTAGCTATGAATTCATTTCCTTTGCATAACAAACTAATATTTAATAACTGCACCACAGATATTAAAGTTCTTCATTAATTATGTATTATAATACTGTTTCTACCTTTCCTAAAGCATTTAATGCCTCATTAAACCCATTCACATAATATTAAAGTAATTTAAATGAATCGGTATCTGTTCTGCCTCTCACTGACAGCTCCATTTCAGAAGTCCATTTTTATTTTATTAGTTCAAGTGGTTGAAACTTCACTTTTGAAACCTATGGGTTTGGTTGGTTTGTTGTGTTTGTTTGTTGTTTTTTTTTTTCTCACAGCAATCATCTATATATCAGTGAAGCATAATCTTTTCCAAAACTGGAAAGCTCAATGTAGGGTATTAGCTGTGTGAATGCTGCAGAGTCCTGTAGTAGATGGCCCTTCTCATCTGATAATTATGTAGCTGATAGAGAATTGTCTTCTTAATTGCAGTAATGTTCATAAACGTTCTGAGAAGTCATCTTTTGTGTAATGCATACTATTCCACAAAGAATATTTTAACAACTCTTGATATTGAAAAGCAAGAACAGTTAAATCTATATTTTTAATGATGCATCAGTGTGCTATCATCTGATGCCAGATACATAATATTCTGTGTTATTCTTTGCTATTATGGCCTGATCCTGCATATATTTACAGATAAATTTATTTTAGTCACATAAATAATTGTGTGGCATTTGATTTTCCTGGTTAGACGGATAAAGCTACACTATGATCAGGGCTTGTAAACCAAAGCCCTGTGCTGCTAGTGTTTTCAAATGCATTTCTTTCAGAAGAGTGATCCCTGTTTACCAGCCTTTCATTTGTCTTTACAGTACTTCACAGTGTAATATGTAGAAAAATAAGCATACATTATACATTATAAATAACTTGCTTGATTCGGGACCCAATTATGTGTGATCATACACAGAATTATTCACAGAATCACAGGATGGTAGGGTTTGAAAGGGACCTCTGTAGGTCATCTAGTCCAACCCCCCTGCCAAATCAGGTTCACCCAGAGCAGGTTGTACAGGACTGCAGCTGAGCGGGCTTTGAAAGTCTCCAGAGGGGACTCCATAACCTCTTTGCACAGCATGTTCCAGTGCTCTGTCACCCTCACAGTAACATTTTCCTTATGTTTAGGTGAAACTTCCTGTGTTTTAGTTTGTGCCCATTGCCCCTTGTCCTATCACTGGGGACCACTGAAATGAGACTGGCCCCACTCTCCTGACACTGGTCCTTTAGATATTTATAAACATTTATAAGATCCCCTCTCAGTCTCCTCCAGAATAAACAGACCCAAGTCTTTAGCCTTTCCTTGTAAGAGGAAGGTCCCCTCATCAACTTTGTAGTCCTTTGTTGGACTGCTCCAGTAGTTCCCCATCTCTCTTAACTGGGGAGCCCAGAACCAGACACAGTACTCCATATTGATAAAACCATAACCAACAGACCAGAAAGATTTTTCATACAATACCTAAATCTCTCTATTTTCTTTTTAGCCAACCAATGGGATCTTCATGAGTGCATTTCTCATCGTTTTACCATTGGAATCCATGGCTCATGGGCTTTTCCATGAGCTGGGAAACTGCTTGGGAGGAACATGTGTTGGGTATGCTGTTGTGATTCCCACCAACTTTTGCAGGTATAGTTACCATGCATTTCAGCTTCACAGTCACGTAAGCACACTGTTAGCTCATAGAGGCAATTCACTGCTGTTGCTTGTGTTTTTCACTAATTAAATACAGATAAATAATAGGCAGATTTTGTTATTTTTCCTTTTCCTCACCTTCCAAAAAGAATGAGTAACACCAACTCTACCTTTTAGAAAGCTGGTGAATGCTTTATGCACCGGTCATGTGTAGGCAGATTCCACAGTCCGTATCGCACGCAAATTTGGACTGGGGCATTGGGCTGAGTGCAGATATTTTACATGAGATTTCAAAAACCAAAGCAGTTCAGAACAATTTAGAATTCTATTAAATGAGATGGTGTCCAAATTTAAAGTACATTGAAATTAGATTTGCAAGTGGACTACATGTCAGTTATTGGTATTGTGAATTTACAACTGATTTTTGTTCCAATATAAATGTTACCATATGAGAAATTCCTGGTGGTGGAGGGATTCTGCTGTTACTATTTGTCCATTTTTTTGTGTTTTTCTTACAAGCTTTGAACTTGCAAGTGCTCCTTCAGCCATATAATTAAAATTGTGTGTACACATCTTTTTTTCTTTTCTTTTTTTTTTTTTTTTTTAAGATAAGAACTATGTACGTTCTCTATTTGAGTTACAAGAGAAACATAGTAGTAATTTGAAATGAGAGACTTAAACAGAACCACCCAATTTATAAAAACTACCAGCTTGAGTATGTGTAATGGATTCAGTGGATAGGGAAAAGAATTAACAGGCAAAGAAATAGAAGGTAATGTGCTGATCTTAGATCACTGTATCTTGAATAACATAAAATACTGTAAAAACTAATTTTCTGAGTTTCTGATCTACAGTCTTCAGCTGTGCAGTCAAAAAAAAAAATCTGTGTAGTCAATTATTGTTTGGGATTAAAAAATAAAATTTCGAAATTTACATTACAATATAAATTACTTCTGTTTCCATGGCAACAGTTTGTTTTTATTCTATTCTTCTGGCTCTGGCAGTTCCCTCCACTTTTTGAGTGATGAGATACTCTTGAGGAGCTGTTTAGAACCTGACAGAACTAAACTTCTTTATTGACTGTTTCTTTGAAGGGCCCAGTTGTCACTTGCTGAGACAAGCAGCAGTGATGATATATTCAGTGTAACTGTGGTAGTGGAACATTAGCTTTCAGGAAGGCACTAGAGGTGGTACTAAATGTAATTAGCTAGACCAAAAAAGAAACCAGGTTTCTGTTTTCAAAAAAAAAAAAAAATATATATATATAAAGAATACATACATATATGCACATATATAAAAAAACAGAGATCATATGTAGCCCTGTATGTTTTGATTGCCTAGATCTTAATGATGGTGATGATAGGGTTGAGTTTTTATGGGTAAGAATCAGGGGGAAGGCCAACAAGGCAGATACCATTTTGGGAGTCTGCTGTAGACCACCCAGCCAGGATGAAGAGGCAGACGAAATATTCTGTAAGCAGCTGGAAGAAGTCTTAAAATCACTAGCTCTTGTTCTCATGAGGGACTTGAACTTGCCAGCTATCTGCTGGAAGTACAATACAGCAGAGAGGAAACAGGCTGGGAGGCTCCTGGAGTGTGCAGACTGCCACACAACTGGTGAGAAAGTCAACCAGGGAAGGCACCCCACTGGACCTATTGTTTGTAAACAAAGAAGGACTTGTGGAAGATGTGAAGGTTGGAGGCTGTAGTGGTTATAGCAGTCATGAAGATAGTTTTCAGTTCTCAGTAGAAGAGAGCTTCCCATAGCCTTCTCCCAGAGAAAATGGCTGCTCCTGGCTTGGATGAGTGTATGCTTTGATGGATAACAAACTGGTTGGATGGACAGTTCCAAAGAATTGTGTGGTGAATGGAGTTAAAACCTGTTGATGGCTGGTCACAAGTAGTGTTCCCCAGGGCTTAGTATTGGGGCCTGTTCTGTTTAATATCTTTAACAATGATGTGGATGAGGAGATCAAGGGCACCCTTAGTAAGTCTGTGGATGACACGAAGTGAGGCAGGAGTGTTGATCTGCTTGACAATAAAGAGACTCTACAGAGGGATCTGGACAGGCTGGACTGAGGTCAGTGGGATGAGGTTTAACAAGGCCAAATGCTAGGTCCTGTACTTCTGTCACAACAGCCCCAGGCAATGCCACAGGCTTGGGGAGGAGTGGCTGGAGAGCTGCCTGGTGGAAACAGACCTGGGGGTTCTGGTGGACACCCAGCTGAACATGAGCCAGCAGTGTGCCCAGGTGGCCAAGAAGGCCAATGGCATCCTGGCTTGTATCAGAAATGGTGTGGCCAACAGGACTAGGGAAGTGATTATGCTGCTGTAATCAGTATTGGTGAGGCCTCACCTCAAACACTGGGCTTAGTTTTGGGCTTCTCGCTACAAGAAAGACATTGAGCTGCTGGAGCATGTTCATAGAAGGGCAACAAAACTGGTGGAGGGTTTAGAGCACAAGTCTTACAAGGAGCAGCTGAGGGAACTGGAGTCATTTAGTCTGGAGGAGGCTGAGGGGAGACCTTATCACTCTCTACAACTACCTGAAAGGAGGTTGTAATGAGGTGGGGACAGGTCTGTTCTCCCATGTTACAAGTGATAGGACAAGAGGAAACAGCATCAAGTTCTGCCAGGGGACATGTGGGTTGGCTATTAGGAAAAAATTCTTCTCACAAAAAGAAAGCACTGAAACAGGCTGCCCAGGGAATTGAGCCACCATCCACCAGCTGAGTCACCATCCCTTCAGGTATGTAAAAGACTTGTAGGTGTGGTGATTAGGGACATGGTTTAGTGGTGACCTGGCAGTGCTGGGTTAACGGTTGGACTAAGTGATCTTAAAGGTCTTTTCCAACTTAAAATGATTCTAAGATTTTTTTGTTTGTATTAGTAGAGTAAGACCATCTCCATACTTTCACCCACAAAACCTCTCCAGGTCTGTAACTAAACATAAATGAGGCCGGTTTGGTACAGCTGCAGTCATGCTCCTTATCGTTACCATTATTATACTGGCTGAAGAGTGATGAATGCATTTCCTTTTCTAAAAGAATATTCTGAAAAGCACTTCTGTAACTGGGTATCTTGCAAGACCAAGTGACTTAGCTAGTTATTAATCGCGACAATATGTAGACTTAAAAACGAACCAAAACAAACCAAAAAACAAAAAAAACCAACAAAGTGTGTGTCTATTTAATATATATTTTTATATAGCGTATAAAATAAATACAAATAAAATGCATTTTGGAAGCTAGGCACTCTTTTGTTACATGTCTATATTCATATATATATGTATACACATCTATATATACATGGGTTGTTCCACATCTAGCTAGTAATTTTCTTAAAACTTTCATTTTCTAAGCTATGAATACCATTATCTGGAATGCTTTATGCTTTTCTTATGCTGAAAGATCAGCATCTGAACAGCACATGGGTAAGAATTACTCTATTTCTGTGAGCACCACAGGTTAGTTTGGAACAAAGAGAAATTAATTAAAAATATCTAAGCAAAATGTGTACTTGGATTTTTCTTTAGTCTGTTACTGGAAACTAGTTTGCGTGATGTTTTGTGCAGATGAGCACTCTCTGTCCCTGTTTTTCTTTCCAGTTGTGTGTGGAAAAAAAAGGTTCAGTCGAAAGGCAGTGCTCTCTCAAGTGGGACACAACAAAGTTGTTGAAGCCTACTTAGCGTGTTCACATCACCTCTCCGCTGCAGGAATAGCATGGGGTTGAGGAAGGACTATGCTTTGAAGTGAGGAATTGTGGCAGAAGGGAGGGGGAGATAGTGGTCTTTCACTCATACAATATTTTGTTTATAAACTGTACATTTCAAGTCAGTTTGCATTTAGAACAGCACTACTTCCTAGAGAAAATAAGCACAAGGTAAAATCACCAATTGGTAAAAGTCCACTAAGCATGAAATAATTCTAAATCATAATCATAGCTGGTTTTCTTCTTTTTAGTCCTGATGGTCAACCAACTCTTCTTCCACCTGAGCATGTGCAGGAGTTAAATCTGAGGTCTACTGGCATGCTTAATGCCATCCAGAGATTTTTCGCATATCACATGATTGAGACATATGGTTGTGACTATTCTACAAGCGGAATGACCTTTGATACCCTCCACTCCAAGATCAAGTCTTTCCTTGAGCTTCGCACAGCAGATGGACCCAGACATGATACCTACATTTTATATTACAGTGGTCACTCACATGGCACTGGCGAATGGGCACTGGCAGGTAACTGGTTTGGGGATTTTTTTTTTATTAATGGTTTTGGTATTGATAAGTTTTCCACATCAATTAAGTCTTTCTTTAAAAAAAAATATACTCTGTTGCAAAACTTGGAAGATTTGGTCACACTTATTATTGGATAGTCAAAAATGGCAAAGAGCCACCAGTCTTTGGAGAACAAGTTCATACAAGCTGCTGGCAGAAAGAAAGGAAGCAAGGAAAGGGTAATATACAGAACATGGCTGTTAGTAGATTCAGAGGCTACAAGGAATCATCAAAACAGGGAGGGCTGCAGGCTGACCACCTCTGCTAGTGGAGAGAACTGAGAAATTCCAGACCCCCTTTGGTATGCAGTTCAGGTAATCTAAAAAAGCAGCTCTTTCCTTAACTTGCTCTGTATGACAAGTCAGGTATGTTACTGTATGAATTTCATGTCATTTTTAGTATTTGGTCACTTGGATAAAAATCCTTTTGCATTAGTTCTCAAAATAGTCTGGATATTGTTGACCCGAAAAGTACACATAGAAGTTTAAGCAAGATTTCTTATTCCTCTTGTAAGTAAACAAGATAACTTTAAAGATTGCTTATTTCCCAGAAAAGTAATATGGAAATGACCCCCTTCTGCTCTAAAAACAAATTGCCCTTGTATTTTGAGGAATGAATAGGTGTAATCTCTTCCCATTCCCTGGACGTGGTAAAGCCAACACGCCTGATAATTCTGAGTGAATTATACAGCATTCTTTGTCAGCTAGGCTGTCCTGAAGGACTGCACTTCCTTAAGAAGTGCTCTGTTTTTTGTAAAAGCTAGAATTAGTAAAAGAAATAGGAGGCAGGTGTACGCTCCATGCTAGAAAAGCAGGTCTTCAAACACAGCAAACCTTGTAGCATGAAAACAGCTGCATTTTGCTAAAATCCTGGATCTTGTGACCATTGTAGGCACAGTGTAGACTCAACACTATGTAAAGGGCTGGTTTAATGCCTTGTCATATGCTTGGCATAGACTTGACCATTTCCCTTCTTCCTTTCCCATTGTTAATCTCTTTATAATGGGCAGTTCGGTCTCAACTGTATTCCTTGGTAAACCTACTGAAGTTTTTGAGTCATTGATAAGTTTAGCCTTTCTCTCCTGCTTGTATGGAACTGGGCTTCTGAGGTTGCAGTGTGCAAAAAGTGAATCTGTAGTAAATACATTGAAAATAGGGATTTTTTTTTTTCCATCCTGGGACAAAACGGAATTAGTTCTTGGATAGAGCTCTCTGCCTGCAAGCTCCCAGCTGTTTGTCAGCAGTCTCTTTCCAGGGGTATGTGCTTTTCAACAGCACAGACAGATTTGAGCTTTGTGTGTGGTCGTGCTGAGGTGTTCAGGGGCAGGTCAGTTTTCACCTGGAGGCCATATACCTGTTTTAATACTTCCTGCTGGAAGTGTTATACCTGCCAAAGAACAACACAGTTTTTCTCAAAGGCTTCATGTGTATTGGTGAGTTTAAAAAGCTACATCTGTACTCAGAGCTCAGCATGAATGGCATCCTGCAGTGTACACCACGGCAGCTGAATGACTTCTCTGAGAATGGGCTGGTCTTGGCCACAAGAGCAGCTGCCACTTCATGCAGTTGCTGAGTGTCCCCACACAGTGTGGGGAGCCAGGCTCGCACTCAGACTCTGCCTCCCACCTGTGCTCCAGCTGGCAGCACAGGCACAGTTAACTTTCTAGCATAGCACAGAGCCAAATGTTGCTGCAAAAACTGGACAGCTTCCAGCCCCAGTCCAGGCTTACATCTGGCCAGTGTGGAGTGTGACAGGGAAGCTTAGGTCTCTGTATACCTCTTCAGGTAGTGGTAGCCTAAATTAAACTCTGTCTTCACTTTTAGGATAAGGGCCAAGGTAACTGGTAGCCTAAATTAAACTCTGTCTTCACTTTTAGGATAAGGGCCAAGGTAACTGGTAAAATAAAAAGAAAGTTTTTGTGCTAAAAGATAGAGTGTGTAGATGCTGTGGTGGTCTGTTTTCTCAGAAAGCTCTTCTTCAGTTCTCTATCCAAGTTCAGCTTCAGCTTCTACTTGGAGATACATATAGTCACATAAAGGAGAGGAAGAGGCAGCTGTCACGAGTCTTGTGTCCTTTTCTGTAATTAATTTTATTTAATCCTGGAGTGCAACCTGATAGTCTCCAAATAGCACTGCTCTGGAATGTGACTTAAGTATAATCTGAAAAGATGAAGGCTGTTTGTGTAATTGTACCATGTGTACTGGACAGTGGCGTTTTGTGACAGATGGAACATTTGGTCACTGGCTCCAGTAATGTGTATTGTCCTCTGACCTCTGGAGAGGATGAAGAGAGAAGGCAACAATGAAATACAACATTCAGATCTAATAAAAGTAGTAGTGTCTCACTGCTGGCTTATGCTGTGATGTGGCACAGCAGGAACAGCGTAGTCTTTGCTTTGTAATGACAGCTTGTAAAGGAGGCTTTACTAGTTCACTAATGATGTTCCTCTGGTGTTAGAAACTGAGATGTAACCCAGTGGTGTATAAGAGACTGTTAAATAGTCATGCATAAAGTATGAGCAGTCAAACCTCCTGGGAGTTCATTTTCTCTGAGGGAAGGCAAAGGCCTAATGAAACTTTGTCTCTATTGCTGAAACTGTCCTCTTAACTGCCTTCAAAACCTACCAAAAAGTCAGATGTGGCCAGATGCGTGGATTTCTAACACAGCTTGGTGCCTAAGTCTTGCGCTGTCTGTTAAGTCCATGTGTTTGAGGTCAGCAGGGTTAGAAGCTAGTTTGTGTGTAAAGGATGAGATATTTTTCTTTGGTCATTTCTCTCCCCTACTGCTTTCAAATCACCTGCACCCCTGCATAAATAAAATGAAGTTTATTTATAAGCCTGAAAAAGGTGAACAAATAAATTTTTACTGCTCATCGACATAGAGGCTTACCTAGAAAAGGGAAACTGCTTCTATAGAAGTCTCTTCTGTAAATACAGCAATCTCATCTTGGCACATGATCACAAGTCATTGCTGTAGGTTTGTATTTTAAGATTTTTCTTTAGTAATTATCCACATTTGCTTTTTTTTTTCCTTAAGAAATTTGTAGTAGCCCTGCAGTTTTGCTTTTTCTTTCAATGTAGTAGCATACTCAAAGCTTTAACTCAGAGCTATTAATCTGAAGCACTTTTTTGTCCCCCCTTACAGCTAGAAGTGTAAGTGCTGAAATATGCATCGCTTCTGTTTGAGATTCATCTGTGCAGTTAAATTCCTACTATCAAGATTTTAAATACTGCTAAATGTGCTTCTATTCCACAATGAAAATCACTACAGAATTCACATGCAGTCATTTTTAAATTACTATTTTCTACCTTTCTTCTAAATGTCTTCATTTAAGGAAAAAAAAAAATTACATTTTTAAACTTAAATGTTTTCATTGTCAATGTGTATCCTAGCTCCTACCTGCCAGCACCTAGACAGAGCAGTCCTTCCCATTGTCACTGTGGAGCCAGTGGAAATCTATTCACTTGTTCGCAAGATGTTTTCCTTAGGCGCTTAAGTAGTCTGCTTTTCAAAGCTACATAGACCCTGCAGTGTCCAGCACACTTAAGCAGAAGAACTCCCCACTGTGGTTAACTTGGTTTACTTTTGCTCTTTCAGAGTGTAGTTGGAACATGAGAAGTTAGACACTCTAGTTGCAAGTGTTTTCTGAGCTGATAGGAAGTTTTCCACTGCATTTATTTCCTGTGAGATTTTTGTTTCAGCGAGTTGTAAATCCATACCAGTTTTAATTTTCTTGAGGCTATGAAGGCAATTGTATCTGTAGTGAATCTCATTTCTGGTCACATAAATTTTTCAAGACAAAGCCAGGGTTATGCCTGTAGTCAGCTTTCTTGTTGTGCTTCCAAACTTAACGTGTATCATGTTTTGAAGTCTTCTGCTTTCCTTAAAAGAGTACCCCTTTTTAATATTAATAAAACTGCATTTAATATTTTTAAACTATTTTTTAATCCTTTTTTTTTTCCTTAAAATTATTAAGATTTATCACAAAATAAACTCTGCCTCAGGTTTCCTTTCCTTGTTTTCTTTACAGATCTCTTCAATAGGCTGTAATTTGTTTCATTCTGTGAGAGAATTTCCACACCCCTGCTTTGTTTTGGTTTTTTTGTCATTGTTCGTTGTTTTGGTTTGGTTTTGGTTGGTTGGTTTTCTTTTTTTTTCATCAACAGTGAGTTAATGGCCTCATCTGCCAGAGCAAGCCAGGTAGAATCAGTTAATACCTCTCTGGAGATCTGTAACATCTACAGACAGGGAGGATCAGTTGAAAACTTCTGTTATATCTGTCCAGGTTGTTAAAATAAGGGATTCTTGGAACCTGCTGTCAAACTTCTACTGAGGTTTCTGTTTCTTTTTCCTAATATTGTATTTATTTTGTCCTCGTGGCAGGGGGTGATGCTCTACGACTTGACACACTGTTGGAGTGGTGGAGAGAAAAGAACGGCACTTTTTGTTCTCGACTCATCATCGTTTTAGACTGTGAGAACTCTCAGCCTTGGGTTAAAGAAGTAAGAAAAGTAAATGACCAGTATGTTGCTGTGCAAGGAGCAGAAATGGCCAAAGTTGTAGACATCGAGGAAGCAGACCCTCCACAGCTTGGTGACTTCACCAGGCAATGGGTTGAGTACAACTGTAACCCCGACAGCAACATCAGCTGGTCCGAAAAAGGACGCACAGTAAGAGCAGTGTATGGTGTGTCAAAACACTGGAGTGACTACACTCTGCATTTGCCAACGGGAAGCGATGTGGCCAAACACTGGATGATGTACTTCCCACGCATCACCTATCCCTTAGTACATTTGGCAAACTGGTTTTGTGGGCTCAATCTGTTCTGGGTCTGTAAAGCGTGCTTTAGGTGCTTGAAAAGACTGAAAATGAGTTGGTTTCTTCCCACAGTGCTGGACACAGGACAGGGTTTCAAACTCGTCAAATCCTAATTAGCAACCAAAGAGAAAATTAAGTGAGAACTCTGGGAACTTTCTCACAGTACATAATTACACCTTTTTATATGACTATTTTTTCCTCTGAAAAAAAGTCCACTACACTCACTTTATTCACCTCTTTGAGCAGCTACAGTATACACAACAGTTAGAAGTGGTATCTTAAATAGAAGAGGGTAGGACTATGAGATTTGGGGTTTGTTACTGGTCTGTATGTACATAACTAAGAGAGTTATTTAATATGGCCATGCATTTTGGAGACAGTTCACGTGTTCATATGTGTTACTTAAAGCAGCCTTTGGTCAGTCACCAGTTTGGTGGGCAGCATCTCCTGTGAATGTTACAGTGTGCTTCTTTGTCATTTCTATCCACTGTGAGGTTCAAATACAGGAAAGGAACCAAGCTAATACACAAATCAATTTATATGTCCTTGAAATTTTATGATGGGGTCAAGGGTATTCTAAAACAGCACTGAGCCATAAAAGCAGAAGAATTGAATAGCCATTTTAGGTCAGTAGCTACCAAGAATCTTAAGTTTTGTTTGTTTTTACATCTTCAGCCCCTGCCTCAGTTTTCTACTGCCATCAGTGTAAATTTGCCACAGAAAACAAGGAAATCAGACAACCCTTTAAAGCTCTGATGCTACTTGGACAGTGTTAACAGAAGTGCAGTTCTAAAAACTTTGTGTAACTTTCAAAATTCAGTATCTTGCTGGAGATTTTTTGTTGCTGTTTTAAATATTCCCAGTAGTTAGTTCATGCATGGAATAAAAAGTGCACTGAGAGTTTTTCCTTCACCTTTTAGGGTGGTTCTGTCTTTTCCAGACTATAACAACCCTGAAGTTAAAAAAGTAAACCCCAAGAAATTTAACAAATAACTTTATCCATAGATAAAAAATGGAAATACAAGTGTTGCCTTGCTTCTATCATTATCTGAAGTCTTTGCTGTGCCTAAGACCTTGATTCTGTAAAATGCTGAGTACAGGATTGGACCAAGGAGTTTATTAGCTATTAAAAACATGAGCAAAGTTTGTCAGAAAGAATAGCTTGTTACTTTAGGACAGGAGAGAATCCTGAGTACTCTTCAACTCTTTTCCCAGGCACAAGGTCCTAACCTTAATCCTTCCACTTACAGAGCTGGATGGGACTCTAGAGTCTAGAGAGACTCTTATCCCAGCCTTTCCTCTGCAGTCAGATAAGCTGTGTGGCTTTCTGCTCTCATTCTCACAATTACACACAATAAGGAGTGAAACAACTAAGCAGCTAAGACAATACAGTTTGTGGTGCAAATTGTACTGCAGTCCAGTAGAACTAGTAGCTTACTTTTTTCTGTTTCCATCAGTATTTTAATGAAAATGTTAGGCATTAACTGGTATTTGTCTAAAATGTAAATTACTAATTTGTTTTGGTTTTGTTTTGGTTTTGTTTTGGTTTTGTTTTAATACATGAAAATATTTTAGGAGCTCTTAAAGTCTGTGCCATCAATGTTTTTTCTAATTCCATCTGAACTTTTTAGCCAGCTAAGTTAGAGAATCTGCTAACATTGATGCCTCTTAGTAACTCCTGAAAATAAAATGTGTAGTTAGTTTGAGATGTGCAAAGCCAGAGAAATTTGCACCCACCAGCTTTGAAATGGTGATTTTGTAGGATTTACAAGGGATAGCTACTAACTTTCTCCATTAGCAGGTATTATACAACTTTGTTTAGCAAGACACAACCACCTGCCCTGCTTGGTTTTCTCCAGCCCCTTCTATAAAGTAAAAAGGGGATAAAGAAGTGAGAGATGAGATATCCTACCAAGACTTCATTCCATTGGGTCTTCTCTAAGTAAATGCTTTGATTGCAGCTCTCTCAAGGAGAGGTGACTGTTCTCGGTAAGGACAGAGGGTAATCGCACCATCCAACTTCAGGTATCCAACCTAAGTTCCAAACATGGGAGCCTGAGGTAAGAGTCATGACATTTAAATTCAGATATCTGAAAGCTAAACATATGAATCCATGCTAGTGACCTGAAGTACTCCACTGCTCATTAACAAAGAGAAATAAGTATTTCCAGAGGACGACTCGAACTGTATTTTAGGTTTAATTTTCCTGCAATTGTGCCTATTAGGTTTGATTTGGTTTTGCTTTCATATACCAGAGGTCAAGCAGACAAATCCATTAGGTCTGTTGAATAACCTTAGAGCACATCTGTTCTAATGCATCCCCTGGAGCCTGGGCTGGGTATATTTTTATGTTCAAGCATGTAAATTTGATACTTGAAGTTAGGCTGAATGAGCATCCATCAGGTTGCAGAAATGCAACGCTGCCTCCTCTGCAGAAGTCACTTTCAGCTATTTCTGGTCAACGGCCCTTGAGTACAGAGGGAAAAGATTGCATAAAGCAATCATTTGGTTGGTAAAATCACCATTTTTTTGGCTGTTGTTTCAGTGCATCAGAAATTGTTCCAATGGGAGCACTAGCCATTTTTTAAAAGTCCCCATAAAACAACACTGTAATACCTCATAGTCACCCTTGAACAGTTGAAAGTCAAGAAATTTGTCCTTTCTGTTTTGAAAGAGCTTTGAATAGCAACCATAATGCATTCTGCTAATTATAATGGGTAAATCTTACTCTGTACCTGCTACTGTTACATTTTTATGGACATGATCTGTATCTTTCTTTTTGTACATCAAGGGGAACAGGAAAAGAGGGGGACTCCTGACCTGTCCTGGCACTGTGAGCAGTATCCATTCTGCAGTGCAGGGATGGGCCAGTTTTGGGCAGAACAAACGCAATACTTGGTGCTGATCCTTTGCCTCTGTTTATGAAATGGGCTCCAGCTTACTTATCAAACTGTTAGAATTTTCTCTAGGATAGGTGATACTCAGCAGTTCACTGTAAGTGAGATAGAGAGTCAGCTAAAAATACAGTAAAAAGATTATTTGCAAGACTAAACACTTGCCAATTTGTTTTGAGTTTTTTCAGTTACAGATCTCTAGTTTTCTGAATTTTAAATAGTTTTTCCAGGTATTCCTACTTTTTATTTAGTAATTTTTTAAACAGCAAAGGCATGGTGAAAATGTTGATTTCAACTAAAATAAATGTTTACAGCCATTCAAACTATGAGGCCTTTTTGAACAAAGAGACTGTCTTGTGTGTTTCAGAACACAGTAAAAGCAGGGTTATGGGATGACAAGCCTCAGGAATTCCACAGCATTAATTCTGCACTTCTACAACGACTAATAGCAAGGCATGACCCATGTTCCCATGTGGAGTTTCTCTCCAGCTCGTGGTGCTCACACAGCTCCATGGGACTCTGCCCAACTGTGTGCCTGAGGGACAACACACCAAGAGCTCCTAATCCCAGTGAAGAGTTATCCCTCTGCTGTTCCCTGTATGAAGCACGGGGGCAATGTCTGAAAGAGAAATTTATATCTCAAATTCCAAAGAATGTTATATGTGCTATCAGTTAATACAGAAGTTGTTTTTCTTCAGTGGTAACATGCTAACAAATTTTCTGGATGGAGAAAATCTGAACTTTTTTAGAGGCTTGTCTATGTACTGTATATTCAGACATTTTGTTACAAAGGTTGTTAGGAATTTATATTATGGTAGTAATTTTATGTGGACCTTGTTCCATTTACCTCCTGTATAGTATCAGCCTTGTTGAAACAAGAAAATGCACTGTCCTGCAAATGGAAGTCTTTAAAAGGAATTTGAACTGCAAATTCACAGTATGTTTCTGTGAACAAGTATTTGGGGAAAAAAAAAAAGCCATTATTCTTCAGTTTTGCACTATTAGAGTTAGGTATTTGCAGTTCCTTGTGCTTTGTATGCCTTGTGATTGTTGTTGTCCAGCCTTCAGTTCAAGTTTTTCCCAGAAATAATTTCTTCACATTTTTCACTTCATTTCCCTTTATTTTGCAAAAGCATAACGAGCGCTGTGCTAGCTGTAAAGCACCTCTGTTGCCAGCTGTAGACAACGTAACTGGGTTAATTTTCTTGTTTATAAATACCTTTCTGTGGGAGAATTTTTACTGAACATACCAATTTTAGATACGTAAATAGATTATTTTTGTGTGTGTATTTGTGATATTACCTAAATATATTTTGCTGTTTTGAATGCTCATTTCCATTTCATGTTTTTGTTTATGCCTCAATCACTTCCCACATTCCTGTGCTCCCTCTTGAATTACATGGGTTTTTTTCTGTACAGCTCGTTTTAGAGATTTGGGGGTTTTAGATAGAAATGGCAAGAGTTTACTAAAAATACTCGAAGGATTATTTGTAATTTAACAACTTAATAGAAATGAGAAATGCTGGCTTAAATTATTAATTACCTTTCACCTTGTCTTTTTTTATCAGATAGTCAAAAAGCTAGTAAAAATGTCATTCATATTTTGAGATGTCATTTTACAGAGACTTAATCGAATACTTCATTTACATGAGTATTTCTATTTAGTCAGACTTGTCATCTCCAGTAAGATCAAGTTAATGGTGGGGTTCCTGTCTGAGTGAGATCAAGCCCAGGAGGTGAAGCAGAAGGAAAACTTGTGACACTGCAGAGTGGTGAGGAGGGGAGACCTGCACATCTGCTCCTTTCAAAAACTGCTGAGGAGGTTCCTGCACTCCCTCCTCACAAAACAGTCCCAGAATTACTCTTTTCACAAGAGTTCCTTTTTTATTGAATTTTTATAGATCCCTTCTGTTCAATCTCAAAGTAAGAGGTAACCCTGGAGAGCAGCACAGCTCACCTTCAGTGCTGCCCTGCAGCTGTAAGTCTCTTTGAATGGAGTCAGGAAACCCATGGTATGTCTGCACCCATAGAACTGGGTTTGGGGGTTTTGAAGGGGTTTTTGGTGACCTAGGATGTAAAAGTCAATTTAAAGAGCCATATGAACGTTCAAATAATGTTCTTAGGTGCTGTTTTATATATTACTGTTGGAAAACAGGTGCAGCAGAAAAATTCAAGCAAATTGATTTGGAGCAAGGCTTAAAGGCTCTGCTTAGTGTTACCTACTGTGCCAGCACCGCACTCAACTGGTCTCCGTCGACTCCTGAATACATTGCCCACTACCACTGTGGAGTAAATTACAAACATGCCGTTACCACTGTATTATAGTGGAGATCAGAAAGCTTGGATTATAGAACTCAGTGTTACAGAACTTGCCTTTAGAGATTCAGGCCCAGAATGAGTGCAACTTCCTCACACAGCCAGATGCACACCTCAGGGCATTTATGAAGGGTTGGTCACCCTGCAAGGCAGCAGTCGGGCCTCTAGGATCCTAAGTAGGATGCTATTCCCAACAGCTACCTGGAGCATCCAGCTGCTCACAACAAGTGACACAGAAATTTAAAATTCCCCTCCTCATCAGCACTGAATTGTTTATATGGTAATTAAAGAGTCACATCAATGTGTAGCGAGACATTCGGGGCTCTCACCTCAGATACCACTCTGCACAGAGCTAGAGAACTGCCAGCGCTCACTCCCGCCAGTGCTGAAGCTGATGGAGAAATGCAGCCAGCTCTAGACAGCTCTATAGTTAATAGCTGCTAAAATAAATCACCATGAGCGTGACTTCACCACCCCACAAATGCAAAGCCAGGATACTGTAAGACAGTCTGCACCGGGAGTATAAAACAGATAACTGGTCTTCCTTTGTGTATCAAAGGGAACAGCCTGATTCAGAGATTGGCAAGAGCCAGAAAAGAAGTAGAAACTTTTTGGGAAAAAAAAAAAAAAAAGAAAATATTTGCTTTATAAATTGTGTATAAGGTCCCTAGGTACCACGGTACTGAGTACATTATAAATGCATGAGAGATCCATTAAGAGAGATTGGGAGCAGGAAAAAAAAAAAAGACAAATTAGGCTTATATAGTTGAAAGCCCTAAAGATTTCTTCTGCCTTGCAAAAGAGTATAAAGATTTTTATCCTTGGAGAAAGGTTACTTCTTTTCCCAGGAAGGAAAGGGCAGAAAAAAGGGAATTAAAAAAGAAGCCAAGAGGAAAAGGAATACTATCAAATGGGTCAGATTCAGTGCTGTCTCCTGGAAGAGGGGATTCCGAGAACTAGAGAGAGTCTTCAGAACCAGTCAGTCTTGTTTCTTACAGAGGTGGCCTGTGTGTACTGTTAGACTGTCTTACCTTCCAACCTGCCTACTGCATGTGTCCCAGCTCCCAAGGCCTGCAGGGAAAGCTGTCAGCCTGGCCAGAAGCATGCTGTGGCCCATCCTAACAAACCAACAGGATAAACAGGCAAGTCTCCATTCTGGGGTCATGTTTTGGCACCCTTTAATTTACCACTATAAAGATGGCCTCTAAAAAATTATTTTTAATACAGTGCCTGAAACCAGATAATGCTGTACAGCTACAGCTGGCCAAGCAGGAGAACTTTTATATCATGAAGGCAATAGTGGATGTTACATACCCTCAGGCACATTCCTATGGCACTGTTTGTTAATGAAAAAGGTGCTACAGCACTGAAGAAGATTCCTTGTTTTCTGTCATCACTGGTGAGGAAGATGGCTCAGATCACTTAAACCAGGTGTCCACCTCTCTTTCATTTTTACTTTCAGTTGAGTCTCCAGATGCTGCTCTGGATGAGGAAACTTGGCACCTTCCTGGGTGAATTTGAAGCAGGTTTCTAATACCTAAAATTACTCAGCAAAATAAATTGTTTAAAGATCAAGCAAGTTCTGATATGAGAATTGATGAATGCCAAGAGAATACAGTGCTGGCACGCACATACCACAGAAGGGCAGAAAGCAGGGATGGAAGCCCTATAAAGGAACCACATCCTTCTTGTCTCGCACCCAGACATACCATTAGACTGCTTGATTTAGGGCAGGAAGTT
The DNA here is from genome assembly GCA_024611175.1 of Megaceryle torquata. Classification (NCBI taxonomy): domain Eukaryota; kingdom Metazoa; phylum Chordata; class Aves; order Coraciiformes; family Cerylidae; genus Megaceryle; species Megaceryle torquata. Next base: position 36,231 of record JANIJG010000357.1, on the reverse strand, counting down.
AAATATTTTGTAATGCCTTCTTGTTTGGCATAGGTGTACAAAAATAGTAAAACTAAGATAAGTACCAGGATGGATTCAGATGAGTGACCTACAGGCTACATCATCTACAAAGACATAAAGTGCATCATGGGCCAGCACTCAGGAGTTTGCCCCTACCTATCTCAACAAGCCAGAACAGACTGGTTCTACCCCCGGCAAGAAGGAAGTTTTTGGACCAGCCTGCTCTTGCTGCACAAAAATGTGTGTATAAACATCAGCATTAGCTGTTGGAGACTTGTAATATATGTACAAAGTCTTCAGGCATCTCCAGTTCTGGTTAAGCAATTTGTCCTGCTGGTGATGCCAGACTTAAGCTTAGGAAGTTAAGGGCTCCTAGGAACCCACTCCAAAGTTTCTAATCCATATTACAAAATTGTATTAGTTAGAGACAATTCCTGTGAAGGGGGTAAAAAACACAGAACCCAACCATCCATGAAGCTACTACTTTTCTGGAATTCATTGCTGTGCAAGCTGCCCTGTGGCTTTTCTGAGTAATCAACAAAAGGAATTGATGGCATCTGGAAAATTGCTACATGCAATTGCAGGGTGCACTGTTGCCACTGGGAAGTTAGCAGCGCTTACTTGCACATATCCTGGAGAGAAGGTTTGTTGGTCATTGTGTGATGTTAGATAGCAAGTTGCCACTGCTTTACTGTTACCATAATCCATTTTCCAATTCTTTCTCCAGCTTTTCACAAAATACCCTTAATAGAGAGCTAAGCTAGGAGTCCTGCCAGGGAGTGTTGCAGATGCTTATACAGGTTAAAAAGGTCTAGGACAGACTTACAGGAGATGGCTGCATCATGAGGTCTGAGACACAAAGCTAGCAACCCAAGTTCAGGACTCCTCTCAGCTGCAGTTTGACCCATTCTTACAGCATGTCCCATTTTTGGTCACACTAAGAAACATGGTACCAGACTGGATGGGGCTCTGACCAGCTCCAGTGCAGCTGCTCTCATTTTGCATTCTCCTCCCCACAAAAAGTCCACAGCCCTCCTGTCTACCCAGTGAGCAAAGCACAAAACAGCCCCCAAGACCAGCGTGCTGCTTGGTGGTTGCTGAATGGTGTCTACTCTTTGTCACCTCATGGCTGACAGCATGAGAGGTATCTATTTGAGGATCCCAGGATCTTTAAGATTAGTCAGTAAAATACTCCAGAATCATAAATTGTGAAACTGTTTTCAGCTCTAGGTTCTCATCAGATTGTAGAACAGTCACTGTATGACTCTGAATGCCCAAAATTGTGTCAACGTGATGATTCAACTTGTAATGTCAAAACACAGGTAAACGCCCAAATTCCCTTTTTGCTGTCTCTTGTATTCTAGCTACAGTCACTGGTTTTTATATTTCCAGCGATCCTAAAATGGTTTCAGTTGTGTTAGTTAGTTTTGATATCTTCAGAATTTATGAGGCACTCAGCTTTAGACTGCAAAAAGGAAATAAGTCAAAACCACTCACAAAGCTGTCAGTTCACAGCTCATTCCAGCTCATCCATCTTTCACTTTTCATTTATTTATTTGGCTGTTTTTCCCACACCAGAAATGCCCATTTTGAGTGCCATAGCTCAGATACTGGTCCTATTCAATCCCAAACTGCAAACCCCACTCATTTGAAGCCATGATGAGAATGGTACTGCCAGAGGGCTAGGGAATAACAACCAAGCTCACAGGGAATGAAGTGCAAGCATCCCAGCACTCACATAGGAGTAGCCTGTATCTGCACAGCTCTAGACACCAACATTGGTGTCAGAGTTCCCCATATTTAGTCCATTAGTCCAGCAACAAATTTAGTCTATTAGTCCAGCAACATTGCCAGCCCATATATCCTACACCAACACTGGAGCATCTGCCAGTCCATATATCCTACAATCTAATAAACATTGATTTATTTACTGAGAAGTCAAAGAGAGATGTAATACCCTTCAAAACCTCCTGATTTTATGGGATACAAAGTAGGACTGAGCTAGCACTTTTCCCACCAAACATCATCCTGTCTCCTAAGCAAATCCAACCCAGTTTTTAGCCCTCTGTTAATGTTCCCTCAGCATCCAGAAATGGCTTGTTCCCTCACCTGAGCTGTTTGCAGCCTCACATCCACCACACAGCAAGACTTGACGTTTGGGTGTGAACAACACCAGAGAAAAGCTGCCCTCCTAGTTAACCCAGCTGGCCATTGTCCTCCCTCACGGAGACAGGGGGCCAACCCCAGAGCCTCCACCTACTACCAGTGCATGGTGTGAAGGTTTGGTGCTGCCCCATACCCAGGATTTCAAGCCTTCATATATGAAGGCAAGGGATACAAGCAGTCCTCTAATCCCACCAGCAAGACAGGATGCGATTGATGAACTGTCAGTACCATCAGCTGAAAGCCCAGCCACAGATGGGTAAGCAGCTTGGGACTGGGAACTGTGAAGTTCATTCTGGAGTTAAACATTCAAGTTAATTTCTGGGGTCTTGTTTCACCATTAAAATTGTATTTTGAAACAATACCAAGGGAAAGAGGAGAAGGCAAGAAGTCTGGTTGGCACTATTGGCAGTAAGGCTGTTGGTTGGCACTAAGACTGCAGTCAGACAAGTTTGCAGTGAATGGGCACAAGGTTCAGATCACTGAAGTAATTTCAGTGCTTATACCTCATCTTCCCAGAGCCCTGTCTGAACTCTGTGGTAGTGCCTGCATTTGTTAATGAAATGCCAGCATACTCTCAGTTCTGCTTCTACATCTGGCTCAAGCCTGCAGTCTGCAGGGGGCTGTGTAGCAAACCACACAGTTTGGAGTTACCAGCATCTCCAAATCGCTGTTCATCTCTGTATTGGGTTTGCATGGCAAGGTTTTGGTGGGGGGGGCTACAGGGGTGGCTTCTGTGAGAAGCTGCTAGAAGCTTCCCCTGTGTCTGATAGAGCCAATGCCAGACAGCTGCAAGATGGAGCTACCACTGGACAAGGCCAAGCTCATCAGTGACAGTGGTAGTGCCTCAGTGATAACATATTTAAGATGGGGCAGGGGGGACAGAAACAGGGGAATGGGATGGACAGATGGACCTGCTGCACAACAACAGATAGAAGAGAGGAGTGATAAAATGTGAAACAACTCTTCAGACACTGAGATCAGTGAAAAATGAGGGGGAGGAGGTGCTCCAGGCACCCGTGCAGCCCATGGAGATTAACCATGGAGCAGATATCCACCAGCAGCCCATGGAGGACCCCATGCCAGAGCAGGTGGATGCCCAAAGAAGGTCATGGCAGGACCTGGGGTCCCGTGGACACAGAAGCCCATGCTGGATGAGGCTTGCTAGCAAGATGTGTGACCACATGACAGACCCACACTGGAGCAGTCTGTTCCTAAAAGACTACACCCCATGAAAAAGACCCACACTGGTGGGAAGGGCTCACACTGGAGAAGTTCATGGAGGACTGTCTCCCATGGGAGGGACAGCACACTGGAGCAGGGGAAGAGTGTGAGAAATTCTTACTCTGAGGAGGAAAGTGTGGCAGATACAACATGTGATAAACTGACAGAATGCCCATTCCTTGTCCCCCTGTGCTGCTGGTGGGGCAGGACATAAAGAAAATTAGGAGTGAAGTTGAGCTCAGGAAGAAGCTGGGGGGGGGGGAAGGTGCTTTAAAATTACTTTTTACTTCTCGTTATCCTACTCTGATTTGATTGGCAATAAATTACATTACTTTCCCAAGTCAAGTCTGTGACTGTAATTCATGAACATTCTCTCCCCATCCTTATCTCAATCCACAAACCTTTTGTTATATTTTCTGTGCCCTGTCCAGATGAGAAGAGGACTGACAGAACAGATTTTGTGGCCACCTGGTGTCCAGCCAAAGTCAACAAACCATGATCTCCTTGCAAAGCTTGACCTTGTGGGTTTGGTTAGACAACACATCCGAACACATGCTCTAATCAAGAGCTGGTAAAGGAGGAAAGAGACTTTCCCATTTAACTAGATGTCTGGTTCCAGTACTCACCGAGGACATTGGAAACTGCTCTCAATTGCCAGCACTCCATTGACTGGAAACAGTATTTAAAGATATTTGGGATTAGGTTTCCCTACTCAGGAGAGTGTGATACTCAATTGAGTACAGCACATCACTTGAAGTGAAAGACTTCTGTGATGAGGACTGGAAAAGATGCTCCACCAGAGACTAACACCAGGTGGGAGGTGATGTTCTCACTGAGCAGCCACAGGAAGTGAGCTGTGACCACCCACACCATGGGGGAATTGCTGTAAATACCAAGTTTTGGGTAAATAAGAAAATTCCCATCTTCTTGCCAAACAGCTGTTGATTTATTAGGGCAAGGGGGTGTAAAGTTCCAGAAGCAGCTTGTCCTTGTGTACTACATATCCCATCCTGTACAGCTGTGTGGTGTTTGCAGGAAAACCAGCAGCAAGTATTTACTTACCACCCTTTGTCTCAGGAAACCATGCATGAACACAAGCACAGGAAGCTGCATTTTAAATGTCAAAATATGCTTTAAAAGTTTCATGTCAGCTACACTTTTCCAAGCTAGAAAAATACCAACAGCTTCAGGAATAATACAGTGCCAAGAAGAAATTAAATTACTTATGCTTTTTATTTCTTCCCTTCATAAACCACATTCTTCTGAAGTCAAACACTAATACCTTAAAACGTTTTTCATCACTGGCATTTTGAACATCAGGAAGAGCTCATAATTTTATTTTGAATTGGCATTTGCATATTCAGTTAGTCAAATCCTTTTCCTCTCATGATTAAGCAAGCTATGTAATTGATAATTCTCCTTCCCTCTAGTATGATACATCATGTGACTCAAAATTTGCCTTCTTAGGGATAGTCATGAATGCTAAAACATGACACATGCAGAAAAGCATATTGCATTCATGTATGCTCAGGCTAGAAGAAAATATCTGTAGTGCTCTAAAACTTAGCTTTCTTCCGAGGACAGGATATCTTTGATCTGAGAGTGAAACATTTGCAAGGAAATACCAAGGAAGGTTTCTCCCCTCGTTATTTTGAGAGTTTGAGACATGTTGAGGGAAATGAACTGATCATGCTGAGCATATATCCATCTCTTATAAGGAGGACACCAACCCTGAAGACTGTTCCAGGTTGGGTTTTTTTTCTTGTGTTTTGGGCTTTGGTTTTGTTTTTTTAAGCACTGAATTCAGTTTAGGAAACAATCCAAACTTATACTTAGTGAGTTTCTCCAAAAACACACTGCCATCTCCATGGGTTTTTCACCCCATACAGCATGTGGACAGACAGAAGAGAGCTCTGTGCTTCATCAAACATTTACAGAGGCATCACATGCCCAGCCACCATCTCCCTGTATTTAAAACCTTCTTCTACCTAACCCAGACTTTTCAGACTTGTCCTAATTGAAAAGTAAGCCCCTGGCAAGTATAAAAAATTAATATTAAGCCACCTGAGACATCCAATGAAGAAGAAAAGTTTTTAAAGAAATTGAAACTGAGGAAAAGATAAACACGGAAGCAACCACTGAAACAACTGAACACCTTAGCAACCAAGGATACAGGTGTTGAACACAGGCTTAGAAGCAGTGCAGCACTGCGATGTTGGGACAGCCTGCAATGCATTCTTCACACGTGTATGTGTCCAGACCCTGAACGTCAGCTGTATGCATTTCACCTCTTCTTAACAAGTCTTAGTTCCTTACTCAGGTCAATGTTACTAACTCTAAAGTGATTCATAATACAAGGTAATGTCATGTTACAAGACAGCTTGATTTGCAAGTTCATTCCATGACAAGAGCAAGATGGCAGAGTCCCTAATTCTAAATACAATTTATTTTATGCCAAATGTCCTTGCCAAAGCCCTCTAATGAGCTGGCACCAAATGGCTTCATGGGAACATCCTACTGCCAGCACTGCTTTCCAGACATTACCAGTACCTCTTATTTACTCCCATGTGTTTGTCAATTTGTTCTACCCTTCTCCAAGTAGTAAGCATGAGAATTTCCTCTCTCAACCACAACACACATTAAAAAAACCCAAGTCATTTCAGCTCTGTCATGTCTGGAAATATTAAACACTACTATTAAGTATTTATATAGCGAAGCAGTTCTGTCACTGACAGAGAAAGCGGTTGGTGTTGGAGTCTGAATCACAAATGTCAACAGTAGACCTCTCATTCTGTCACAGTTTAGGGTCAGGGTGACCCCTTAGACCAATAACAGATGCTCTCTGTTAACCCCCCTCCCTCCCCAAAGGGGAAGGGAAAGAGAATAAGGGAGAGAGACTTGTGATTAGAAAAGGAAACTAGAACGGCTTTAATTAGAATTAAAATAATAATAAAACTAGATTATTTATAAAACCGGTATCAAGCCCAACCCCCCTGCTGGTAATTACATCACCATCACCACTGGTGCTGTAGAGCAGGCACCAGGGGAGTCCCAGACTGAGCCCCGCAGCAGACAGGAGCTGTGTTCAGGAGCTGGATTCTGGTATCGGATTCAGGAACACACTGATTGGGATCAAAGGCAGAAGGGATGGAGTCCTCCTTGGATGCTCCAAGGAAGGAGCCAAAAGAGGACCTAAGCCAAGCCAAGACAAGCCAAGCTGGCAAAGCTGTCCAAGAGGGGAGAAGAGCCCAAGAGCCCCCAGAGAAAGAGAGCAGGCTCATGAGTGAGCTCTAGACCCTCTAGCTCCTTCAGCCTTATACCGTATATGGGCTGGAATACCTCGTTGGTCAGTTTGGGGTCACCTGCCCTGTCCCCTCCTCCCTGCAGGTGCAGCCTTTCACCTTCCTGCACCCCCCAATGTGGTGCACAAGATCCAGCAGTGGCCTTGGTCTGCATATCAATCCTTAGCAGTAACTCTAAACACGGGGTGTTATCACTGCTCGCAGCAGACACTGTCTGTGAAAACAGGCTGCTAACTTCAGAAAGTTCTGTTAGTTAGAAGAACTGAACTGAAAAGTAAAATCACTGAACAGAATTAGTTCTGTTTTCACTCAAACCAAGACAATGATGCCTGATGTTTCTACTTTATCTTCCTCTGCCCACTTTACATAGTTACTCACTGAAGAACTGTGTAAAAAATGCCATATTTTTAGACTAGTAACTTCTAAATTCCAAGTACTGTTACTAGCTAGCAGGAGTGGCCTTCAGAGATACTATCGTGTGCAGTGTTGCACAATGGATAAATATATCTTTAATGACAAATTCTTTATATAACAAAGATAAATTTAAACCCTACCTGTTCTATCTAGTATGCAGACACCTATTTCTGGTAAAACAATGAGAGAACAAGCTCTGTAATGTCTCATGTGCAAAGATTTAGGGGAAAAAAAAGGCATTTGGTTTCATTTATTTTACATATTTTAAACAACAAAGCACCAAAATCCAGGTTGTTAGATACCTTAATTTCTAACAGGGCTGCTTCTCTGTGCTCCTAATTCTTACAAAAGCAGAGAAAGCAAAATGTCATCGTCGCCAGAGCAGTTCATGGGCTGCCCATCATTTATACAACTAGACATAATGTCCCGGGGTTGTTACACAGAACCAGCTGACTGAAGCATTAATGTGTCTTGAGTCCCTTTCACTAAAAGGCACAAGGTCACTCCACTTGCTTAGTGAATGAGAAGTTAGTACCTGATTTCTTTCCATCCTTCTTGCTCTGACTGCCTTAATCCACTGACTTTAGTATTTAAGTCTTTTTTGGAAGGGGGAGGAGCAGCAAACAGCCTAAAGAAATGAATATTTATGTACGTATTTCTGTAATTTAAGTTCACTCATTGAATCTTGTTAGTACATAGAGCTTTCACCAGTGGGAGTATCAAAATCTGTAGAAGTGCAAGTACTGCTGGTGAGAAAGCTTTCTTCATAAAAAGAAAAAGAAATAGAAGGAAACCTTGGAGTTAATGATGATGAACGTAATCAAAATGAGTACATTCAGAGGAAACGCATACTCTTAAATGTTCTCTATGTATTGTCCTCATGTTTTGCTTTCATAGCAAAAATGATAAGCAAAGGCAGAAGCATACTAATGCTTTCATCTACAGCTACGTATGTATAGCTACATATCCTAGAAATACTGTTGGTTCTCTCTTGTACTGATCATTACTTAACCATAAGAAATAGAAGGCAAGCCCAGCTTGCTTACACAGGAGAGAGCATAGAGATGGTAAAGGAGAAAATGTATCTTATACTGTCTTTCCCATCTTCAGTCTCCAATTAATTGTACTTAAGCCAGTTATCAATGAAAGAACAATAAGATTTTACTTTTTAATACCCGAAGTGGTTTTCATTGAAACCCCAAAGCTTGGCAGTGGGGCCCCTCACACTACCAGATCCCAGGGAGAGAAAAAGCCAGTAGCCTTGTGGCTAAGCTGGAGACTGCTTTGGAGAACTGAAGCCATCTCTCCTGACCCATCTTAGTCACAGCACTGCTGACAAAGTGAAGCAGTGGTCTCCTGGTGCCAAGAATCCAGAAGAGTTGCAAAGAATAATTATCAAAGGAAAACTAGAAGCTCTGCTGAGCTTATGCTGATGTCCTGAACATTTTTCTGTCTCCATTTTTATTTATTGTCTACTTATTTAATCTATCTAATGAACAACATCAGTATGTAACCTCATAATGGAAACATTACAGAGTATTTCATGCTTAGTTGGAGCTGAATTTGTCTCTTTGTTTAACCAAGACACACATTTGTAGGGTTATTAGAAAATAATGCAACCACTGTGTATTTTAAATAATTGCCTGACATTGATTTTGAACTGATGAAAGCTGTCAGTGAATAACAGTAATGATAATATTGATAATGCATACTCATTAATACTGTTACTTTTATCATTAGTGACAAATCCTAGGAGCCACAGTATTGAGTAAAGCCTCTGTGCTAGCCGTCGTGTAAAATCAGCCCCGAAACACAGACTTTGCCTCATAAAGCTTGTGATCTAAGTACAAGATAAGAGATGACAATAAGATGTGGCTGTAGTCATAACGCATTCACAATCTAGGTTTTATTAACTGGGAAAGTCATTGCAGCAAAGGTGAATTTTAAGGGAAAAAAATGGGTGAGGATGATGAGCTTTCTTTTTTATTACTGCAAGTCTGAAAGAAGTTGAAAGAGGGTGTCTTCTAAAATCAAATACTGGGGCAGTGGATATTGAGACATACACTGATCTGGAGTAGGTCACCTGCCATTTACTGAATATCATGAGAATTGTTGAGCTCTGAGATCTACAGGGACCTTTCTGGTGACTGGCATAAACAGCTAATTAAAAGCTAGTTATTGGCAACTATAGCAGGGAATATGTCTGGTAACACATCTGAAAAATAAGACTGGAGAACGCTATTGTATTTAATAACTATCTAAATCTTCAGTAGTCGTGTAATCTTTAATGTAGCATAGAATATACAAATTACTTTAAAAAAAATTAAAATGTGTAGTAGCTGCCAGTTTCTGGCTTGACCTAGAAGTCCTTCTCAAGAAAGGTAGGGCTCATTAAAATAGAAATTTACATAAGCTAATGATGTGGTCTCAGAATCCTGCTACTAAAATGATTATAAAGCAATGTTATAAACGATTAAATTTCAAGCCTCTGACATCATAGATCCAGTAATCGTTCCATCCGTTGGTGGGGGATTTTCAGAGGTGCATTCGTGCATATGTCACAAGGATTCGTGTGGTCTCTGCTGTCACAGACTTGTATTCCTTTCTGGCTGACCTCCCACCAGTAATAAAATTTGACTACTTGTGTCAAGGCATCACTTACATTCCTGTTATTTCCCCATTTCTGGCCCTGGAGACATCTTCAGGGTAGTGATCTGTGGTAGCCCTTGACACTCACAGCAAGCACGTAGCTTAATTTAGCCATTGTCTTTATCAAACCTGTTTGAATGAGTGATGCTGTGAGCCAAGTGTCCTATTGATTTACAGTCATGGCGGCAGGGGAAAGATGGGAGGAGAAAAGCCACAGCACAGTCCATTTTGAAAGACAAGTAGTAATACTGTGCCAGGGTATTTTAAAATTCCAAGTAGTGAGTTTGTTTGTAGGTTAAAATGGACATTCTAACACCAAAGTGAGTCATCCTGGTAACAGTCCTCCTAAAAGAAATGTTTCTGAATGTGAATGGGAAGGGCTGTTCTCCATGAGGTATTCTAATTTTTAAGTGGTTTCCCAAAGCATCACAGTTTTCAGGAATTTTTGAAGAAAATGAGATAAATACTGAAAATATGGAAAATGAGAAACATAATTTTCCCACTAATTGAGTACAATCATGCTTTTCATTGCACAAGCAGAATAATAATTTGATCAGGGAAACAAAAAATTTTCTACTTAGAACAGTCTGCGTGGGTTTGTTTTTTTTTTTTTTCCTTCCCAATTTTGTTTTAAAGTTTGCATTACAATACAGGAAAAGTAGTACCATATCAGAAATTGAAAGGCTCAATAGATGCCTCTTAATCACTTAGAAATTAAAGACAGACCTTAGTAGAGGAAATAATAATAATTAAAAAATATGTTCATCCCATATCTGTCAAAACTGATGCATTGTCACAGGCTTTTAATGGGGCCACAGTCTCTGGAGGCTTCCAGACTTCAAGAAACTGAAATTAATCTGATGGAGGGGTTTTCACATGAATTCATAAAGGTATCAGAAGTTTCCTGTTGTTCTTACAAGTCCTTGCCAGCTGTTGTGAAGACCTATTTGTTTTCTGGTTTAGTTTTCCCGAACAGAGACATCAGTAACTCAGTAATCAGAAGTTACTCATTAAGCATACTTTGTTTTGTTTGAATGTTTCCCATTTTTGCTAAGTAGGAAGGTATGAACTTTTCATCATGAAAAATTAATGTGACCTTCTACAAAAATCAGGTTGCAAGGATTTCAGCAGTTGGATGTTCTGGCGTTTCAGTAAGAGACCAAATGAATTTTAACACATAATATACCTTAAAATATGAATAGTAATGTTAATTATTTTTCCTTACTTGGCCTGAAGTTTATTAATGTATTTTGAAGGGCTAATAACAGTTTACCTAAGTAATAATAAAAAAAAAACTTGACCAGGAAAAACACCTGGGATATTTTAGGTAAATTCTTTTTTAATACCTTGAATGCTCCTCAGCAGTATTTAATATATGGTTGTTGTCAGTGATTTTTGACTTTATTTGGTGTTTGCATGGTATGAAGAAATGTTTGTCATAATAGAAGATTTGCCATTTACTGTTTAAAACAATGTAGGATTTGGAGATGATGTGATGAGCAGGGTCATTAGTAGACTCTGCTTAATGTATGTGGCTAACAGTAAAAATGAAGCATGGAGGAATCATTGCAGATAGCTCTTTATGTGTAAACCTCTAGTAAACATTATCAGAACAGTGGCAGGAATTGCTGGTTCCCAAAGGATTATGGCTTAATAAGAGAAACAGTTATTCACAAACTTGTCTTTAACAATGTGAGCTCACCATCTGGTATCAGTGGAGCCCCTTAGTTGAGTAAAGGTGAGGACACACTTCTGCTTGTGGCTGGACTGGAGTTCAAGGGAGTTCTAGCAAATGGGTATTTTGGAGCAAAGGAGTTCACCTCTGCTGGACCATCACACTTCTGCAGTTTCTAGGTAGAACACCTTATCTGACAGTTATTTGAATAAATGTTGAATACACTAAATAATAATAATTTTTATTTATGCAAATCTTTTGTTTTTCACCTGAGTGTGACTCAGATTACCTGATCACAGCTTAAAGTGAATGGGGAAGGCATTCAGGATTCATGTTTCTGGCACACTGAATTTAATTGTAGTTGAAACTCTGAGGAGTAAGTTAAACAGCTCCTCCTTTGCTCCTTTATTGCTGAAAAGACTTTCTTTGGAAGCAGGAATATTTGCTTACACTATTTGAAGAACATGCACTTGGACTTTTTGAGAGTCGAGAACAAATGAATAGAAAAGCACAGGTTCTTTTTTCCCAAGCTCTCACATCTGTGAGGTATACATCATACATCGTGCAAGTTTAAGTATAGGTAAGGCAGAAAAGTTAATCTATCAAGAATAACCTTTGGTAATGCATTTTAATTACTAGAAATGTTCTGAACTCTCAGTGGATAACTGATAGAGCCTCAGCATCCCTCTGTTCTTCCTACGCTGTAGGGATTGTCTATCTTTTAAAATAGAATTTCAACCATTTTATTTTATTTGAATTCTGGAAGACAGAAGCATTCCAGTAGGTACACCGCTTGGCTGTTACTCTTTCCAGATGGCTCCAAGCACCTTCCTTAGAAGAAAAATTCTTGTCAAATTAGTTACATACAAGTCTTTTGCACCAACAATGCATTTTTGTGTCAGTAAAACAGTTCTGACAACTGGAGAGAATGCTTGTGTTTGAGGATATTCTGAGGAAATAACCTCTGCGGTTAAATGCTCGTAAACTTTCAATTGTGGTGGCTCAGTCCTGCGGTTTTTGCTTAAGGAAAAACCCGTCTGGTTTATGTAAACACGTGCTTTGTCTCGGCGCAGTGCACTGGCATTTGGTTCAGTGGTTGTCATTACCTGGTTTTTGCGTGGTTTGGTTTTCTCCTTTGTCGGAGGGTAATGTGCAGGCTGTTTTGTGTCACCCAGAGCCTGCTGCTGGTTGAGTCATGCAGCGAAGCTATCAGTCCTGCCTGTTACATCTGTGGCAATTCTACCCAGAGGAGATGTTGCAAGACAGTGAGTCCCCAGTGGGATGTAATAGAATGGAAGCAGATGGTGAGCTGAAGAAAATTTCAGGGGAGGATTACATTTTCCAGTTACTGTCTTTTTGATTTCACTGTTATTGTCTGATGAATTGTGTCAGGTTTGATCCTTCAGATTGAAAAGCTGCTTCTCAATGTGATCCCAAATGTACAGCTCAAGTAAATGGCTGCTGCCAGTGTACTCACTCAGAAACTTAATTTTTTAAATGCATATTAGGAAAGGCCTCTCATTTTGTCATGTCTGCTGTGTGATTTTCGCCTTCAGATGAGGATTTTTTTTTCTGTCATAGTTTATGTTAATGACTGGGTTTTCAGTAGGATACAGTGTTTTGATCTATGTGCTTGTAATTTATCCTTGGACACGGCTAGCAGAAATGCTTTTGCTGTCTTAATGTGCACACACGGCCAGAGTCTGTCCCTAGTGGAAGAGTAAGCCCAGCCTCTGGGGACTGCAAAGAATGGAAGCTGGTGACTTCTGGCACCAAGAGCAAGGCTCCTGCCCCACCTAAAGGCTTGCAGCTGCAGAGCAGGCTCGCTGCCCTCAAAGCTGAGGAGAAGCCAGCTGTGCTCGCAAGCAGAGTGTCTGGGCCAGCTAACCTTGAGCTGTGTGGCAGCTGGATCTCTTCTTGACAATTTTCTGGAAACTATATCCCAGTAGAGGAGTCTAAAATGATGTCATAGGGTACTGTAGGAAGCAGTGTCCTGTGCCATGCAGAAAGCAGAGTCCAGCGTTGAAGCTGATCCATATTGTACAAAATAGAGCACAAATTGGAGCACCTTCACTTTAAGAACACAGGGTACTCTGGAATCATTGTGGGGGTTTTGTTCTTTTGATCTGTGCTTCAGTTACAGTATAATAAAATAATTTTGGGGCTAGGGAGGACATTTAATTCCACAGATTATTCATAGAATCATGGAAAGGGAGGGGTTGGAAGGGACCTCTGGAGATCATCGAGTCCAACCCCCCTGCCAATGCAGGAGCACCCAGGGCAGGCCACACAGGAAGAGATCCAGGAGGGGCTTGAAAGTCTCCAGAGAAGGAGACTCCACAGCCTCTCTGGGCAGCCTGTTCCAGGCTCTGTCACTCTCACGGGGAAGAAGATTTTCCTCATGTTGAGGTGAAACTTCCAGTGTTTGGAGTAGGGGTTGCTTTGCCTTTATGTAGTAGTGATTTTAATCCTGCTTTCCCAGTTCTTCAGTGCCCTACTCAGTACAGTTGGCACCACTGCCTCATTCCTCTTGCTCCTTTTTGATCCTTGACTAAAGAAAAACCTGTTTTGATTGACAAGCAAATATTTGCCACGTTATTATCATATTTGTGAAATAGACTGAAACAATGTTTGTAATTATAAAAAAAAAACCAAAACCAACAAACAAACCCAACCAAAAACCCAGCCTAAAACTGTTTCCTTTCTAATACTAACAATGAAAATGTTCACCCCGTCATGGCTTTCGAGATAATCTGTTAGAATTTACAAAAGAAGTGTCCTTATTCTAAGCAAGTGGTCTCATACAGTAACTCTGGGACCGCGTGGATGCTTGATGGTGAGTTCAAACCTAGTGTGTGCTGAAAGGGTAACATATTTCCAAGACCCTATGGCTAAACTGTACTAAGCAGTGGCACTCAAAATATGTGTAGCTGTGACTCTGATGAACAGTTTTGCTCAAGTGAGTGTGAAAATAAACTTTGTGCAAAATGAGCAGCCCTCAGCTGAGTGGAGACTGCGAAGTCTGTATTTGTTCAAACATAAATTCAACTGGTGAGTTATAAGTAAACATTTCTGCATAGCCTGGGAACTCACAGACCTTTCAGTCCATGATTAGTTTTCAAGATTAGTAATTATTGCTATTACATGATTAAAATTCAAGAGTACTAAGAAGTGCCAGGGTACTATTTACAAACAAAACATTTTCTATTTGGTACACAAGTATAAATTTCTTTCTTGGTTGTTTCATCCTTTCTGTGTCATTTTTTATCCACAATCAAGGACTGAGTCCTCCTTCTTCTAGCCATGATTCTATGCAACAGATGCAGTAATAGCCAGAGAAGATTATTGAACACACGAACATTATCTACATCCATCTTATCAATAAATGTGTCATGAGCTTTTTTGATGCAATTACACAGAGGTGCCCTTTTCTACAAAACCAGCAGATCACTTTGATGTGCAACTTAGTAATACTTTAAAGTACTTTAAAATATCCTATGGAGGGGGAAAAGAAAAAAAAAAAGACAAGAAAAATTATTTTCAGCAACAGAGTATTCTCTAGATATTCCTTAAAGAGAAAGCTGACAATTTCACTTAAAAGAAACAGCAGTAGAAAATGTTTCAAATAAAGTATGTGGAATCAGGACTTAAATCTGGGATGCAGTTAAGCCCCCTCTCTAGCTATGGCCAAACACTAATGTTAGATGTTGCTAGAGTTAATACTAGTTTTTAGTTCCTTTTTACAAAATGATCATTACTACTTTGGTGGCTGGACATATAAAAGTGTAAACTGAAACTGACCTTTTTGGTTCATTCCTTTCTATGTGCTTGTATCATGTTCAGTCTTACTTTTCTCTCCATCAAATGCTGCGTCTTGATTTATTCCGTTATGGAAGGTGGGGTTATAAAACAGTTTTGACTCTTCAGAATTTAATTGAGGTATGAGTAGTTGGTAAATCTAAATGAAGTTTGTAGTACGTCATAATGACAGCTTTCAAACTACTTCCTTTTGTTTAATGTTGGCTTATTTATTCAGGCTTAGGAACTTATAAACATTTTAAGTACACATGTAAGTGTAATGAACTTCTTTTCTAGACTGCTACGGCTCAGCCTCCTTTGGTATATTTTAAAAATTGTCATTTCATATCTTTCTTTGATCTTCTTCCTGTCCTGATGTTGCAGATGACTGGGATATTTGAGCTACTTGCTGTTGTTGCTGCTTAAGTACGGTGGTTAGGTGCTTTAACATGCTTTGAAAGGCTACATGTTTAACACTTCTCGTGTGAGAATTACTTAGAAGGACTGGAAGTTTTGAGCAATTCAGAATGTTTGATTCAGCTGCCATGTGCTGCTTTCTGGAGCTTAAAAAGACAAGATGTTGATCTGTTTTGAGGGAAAAATAGGCTGTGGAATTCCTATCTGTATTTGTGAGAGACTGGCCAAATTACCACCCAGCTGTACAGCTTTCAGAAAGGCTGCCGCTCAAGCAGCTACACTGGTGAGCTCATCATGCCATTTTTTATCAATAACAGTACATTGGAGGAATGTAAGTAGTTATATTTAAAAAGGAGGATATAGTGAAAAAAATTGGTTCCACAAGCAGCCTGGCTGCGACAGCATGATGGGGAAGAGACAGGACATGGATGGGTAAGAAGTATTCGGAGCACAGGCATCTCATCATTACTGCCTTTACAGGCCAAGTTTTGAGACCTGACACACAGTTTATGACTTGTATGGAGTTTATTAATCAGTAGTTTATTACAACGATAGCTGTATAGACATTATTGTTATCTTCTCGTGCAATTCTCAGCATCTTTCAATACATACGGAAATGATGCCATAAATGTGCACAACATTCTGTGAGTACCAGCTCTGCATTCATCCAGCACTCTAGGAAAAGATGTAGATGTGCACCTACCCCCTGAGACAATCCTATCTTACCCTACTTAAGTCAGGAAGATGAAACTGCTTGTGTGTCACCCTGCATTTCCATGAGCTCTGGTTGCAAATGGAGGTTCCACGGGAAACAATAAATATTAGGATAACTGCACTTCAATAAGCACTGGAAGTTATCAGTGTTGAGATGAAAATGGGTATTTAAACTTAGATTTATGCCTTTATTAATCAGAGTCCAAACTCTTGATTCCGATTCACCTGGTTTGCAGTAATCCTGTAAGATGGAATTAACAACAGAAGTATCCCGAGTTTGTTCTCTATGAAGGGAATTTGAAGCTACATATGGTCATTTTAGGAGCTCTTTCAAGCGTTTCTGTGTTCCAGCAATCTTCATGCTATGAAAAGCCCTTAGGGCTTTAGAGAGTTATATGCGTCTTTTTGTTCCTCTCTAATGAAGCTATAATAAGGCACCAGATCTCTCAGAATCATTCTTCTAAAATTAAACACAAACCCGGTGCTGTTGTAGAATTGCAGCACTGTCAGCACTATGTGATATAGTAGTATAAATACAAATTACATCTGCAACAGGTTTTTTGTCTGCACAAAGCTAGGAAATATTACTTTTCTGTGCATGTTTTTGATTTAGCTTAACTGCTGACTAAACTGAAACAGCTTTGGGGATTATCCTACCTGAATTTCAGGAACAGTGTAGTAGCCACTGAGATACTACCAGCCAGCTCTTAGAAAGTTAATGGCAGTAGGAAAAGCAGAACTCTCATCCTATTTGGAAAAATATTGGAAAGTGAAATTAAATTACTTATTTTTAAAACAGGGCAGAGTGGTTAGAGCATGAGCATGTCATGACAACTGCCTGTGGCCAGCTGTCTTGGCTGTTGATGTCTGTGCCTCTGAATGGCTGCAGTTTCTGTAGACTGTTAAGACAAATACCTCTTGAAATAGGGCTCAAAAGTTATGTTTCTATTTTGTTTCAGTAAGCATGAGAAAATTCCATACTGGGATGGCAGATTTGTAAATCAGTATTTCTGTCATAAGCAGTGATCTCATCTGAGGGCATTCCTTCCCCCTTCCCAAACTTCTTAATGTGCACAGAAGAATTGGCCTGACTTCTCTGAGCTACCTTATGCAATTTGAGGCAATACATCTCTGTTTCCCTCTCACTTTGAAAAACATGGTTCCTTTAAAATCATTAAGTAATGCTATTGCTCTAAAAGAGACACTAGCAGCAGGACTCCTTAGTAGTGGTTTAATGAGAGTGAAAGTAGAGGATTTAAAGTGATTGTGGATTATAATATTGCAGGTAAATGCTACTTCCACTGTCCCCATGAAAATTATTTCTCAAAGAAACGTATAAATTACTTTAGTAATGTGGACTAATAGAAATACTTTAGCATATTTGTATCTTTGGTTATGAACCTCCTAACTGAATAAATTTGTGAATGATGTACATTTGGTTTTCGTATCCCAGTGTACATAAATTGTGTAGATAAAATCCATAAAGCCAAAAATCCATAAATTTTTTTATGCTTCAGTATGCTATACAACATAAAACCAAAATTAGGCCTCAACATAAATAAATACTTTAGGATTTTATAGGAAGCTATTAAAGATATATGGGACTGCTTTATTTAGCATATATAAGAATCTGTAACCTTGTCATGGTTTAGGGTCAGGGCGGCCCCTTAGACCTATAACAGATGCTCTGTTAACCCCCTTCCCTCCACAGAGGGGAAGAGAAAGGGAATAAGTGAGAGAGACTTGGTGATTAGAAAGGAAACCAGAACAGCTTTTATGAGAATAATAATAATAAAAATGGCATATGTACAAATAGACACAACCAGTATGGAACCCACCCCCCGATGGTAATTCCATCACCGTCACCACTGGTGCTGTGGAGCAGGCACCGGGGCAGTCCCAGACCTGGCCCTGCAGCAGACGGGAGCTGTGTTCAGGAGCTGGATTCTGGTACCAGATTCAGGAACACACCGACTGGGATCGAA
>JANIJG010000356.1:8801-30523 GCA_024611175.1 Megaceryle torquata | reverse complement strand
TGGCACTCACCCTTTATGTATTTATAAACATTGATGAGGTCAACCCTCAGTCTCCTTTTCTTCAAGCTAAAAAGCCCCAGCTCCCTCAGTCTTTCCTCATAAGACAGATGCTCCACTCCCTTAATCATCTTTGTGGCTCTGTGCTAGATTCTCTCAAGCAATTCTATGTCCCTCTTGAACTCTGGGGCCCAGAACTGGACACAGTACTCCAGATAAGGCCTTACCAGGGCAGAGTAGAGGGGTAGGAGAACTTCTCTCAACCTACTAGCCACACCCCTTTTAATACACCCCAGAATGACATTGGCCCTCTTGGCCACAAGAGCACATTGCTGGCTCATGGTCAGCCTCCCATCAACTAGGACCCCCAGATTCTTTTCCTCTTTGCTGCCTTCCAACAGGTCAGTCCCCAACCTATACTGATACCTGGTGTTGTTCCTTCCCAGGTGCAAGACTTTACACTTGCCCTTCTTATATTTCATTAAATTTCTTCCTGCCCAACCCTCCAGCCTGTCCAAGTCTTGCTGAATGGCAGCACACCCTTCTGGTGTGTCAGACACTCCACCCTGCTTGGTGTCATCAGCAAACCTGCTGACAGTGCACTCTGTGCCCTCATCCAGCTCATTGATGAATATGTTGAACAGAACTGGTCCCAGCACTGACCCCTGTGGGACCCCACTAGTTACATGTCTCCAACTAGACTCCATCCCATTAACCACAACTCTCTGACTTCTTTCCTTCAACCAGTTCCCAATCCACCTCACTACCTGATCATCCAGACCACACTGTCTCAGTTTAGCCAGAAGGATGCTGTGGGAGACAGTGTCAAATGCCTTACTGAAATCAAGATAAACCACATCCACTGCTCTGCCATCATCTATCCACCTGCTTATGTTAGGAATGCTCACTAAAAGCTGTGGGCTTGACCCTGGAAGAGACCTTGCCTACAAGGAGGAATGTCTGCATTCAGTCCCCTCATCTGCTTTCAGGGATTTAAATCAGTAGCTCTGCAGGAAGTGTTTTGGTCAACAGGATTTATAGGATGCTCTGGAACAGGGTGCTTCTGTGTCATCATTCAATATCCCTTGTTCAGAGCTCAGAGTTTTACAGTTACACCATCAGCAGCACAATAGAGATGTGAAAGTTTTGGATAAAGCTGATACTGGACCAGGAACTAGAAGCTTGGTGCCTTTCCCAGGAAAAAAACCCAACCATTAGCCTACAGTGTCTTCTTCTTCCTGGCAAATACTTCATGGCATAGCTAATCAGGACAACTCAATGTCTCCCAAGGAAAGGTTCTTCACCCAGAATTAAACAAAAATAGAACATAGAGAGGGGTAGGCTCAAATCTCTTAGGCTGCAGCTTCCCAGGTAATGGTGGTGATTGGAATGAAATGTGAGATATAATAAACCAGCTGCTGCCACATTCTCTGATGAGATTCCTGGAGAGTAGGTGGGTGATGGACAGGCACAAGGGTGTGGATGATGCACGTAGGCTGAATTTCTGAGAGACTTTTGACAAAGGCTCTTATGCTTCAGAAAGGAGGGAGTCAACATTGAATAGATCTTTCTCTAACAATTCCTTCTTAGGAAATAGTTTTAAACTAAAAGAGGAAAGATTCAGACTGGAGAGAAGGAAGAAATTTTTTATGCTAAGGGTGATGAGACCCTGTCCCAGTTTGCCCAGAGAGGTGGTTGCTGCCCCATCCCTGGCCCCATTGCAGGTGACGCTGGCCGGGGCTCTGAGCACCCTGCTCTAGTTGCAGATGTCCCTGCTCAGTGCAGGGGGGGGTTGGACTGGATGACCTTTAAAGGTCCCTTCCAACTCAAACCACTCTATAATTCTATGAAACGACTCTTGTCACTTTGCTCTGACATCAGTTTACAAGTAGCTAAGATGTGCATCATAAAGTAATGCTCAGTGTAATGGCCTCGATCTGCTGATGTGTGCCTCTTCCCAGGTCTAATTTTGGTGATGTTTTCAGGTAAAAATGATGCAAGTAAAGTGTGTTTTTTAAATTTGCTATTATTTAAATTTAACTCCAAATTTTACTCACCTTGTACTATCCAAAGGAGGCTGTATAAAAGGGTAGCATTTAGTTTGCGGTTTCTGGGATAGCCATGACCTATATCAGCTTGTTTATAATGTGCTGACTCCTGAAATGTTAAATGTATAATTCAGTTTCCCTCTTAGAGTTAGAGATGCACAGGTTAAAGGAAATGGTTCCCTCAGAGGGGTTTTCTCTAATGCCATTTACTGAAATATCCATTCAAAGTGGGTCAGTTACATTTCCAATTTTAGAAGCAAAAAAGGTTTCAAAAGCTTGTAAGGTAGTGGAAGGTCAGGTTCAAACAGCCTGACCCTAAGTCCAGGCTCGTCGACTCTAAATGTGTCAGTGGTTTGGGTTCCATCACTACTTGAAAGGTGAATAGTTAACCATTCAGACATGGCTAATATCAATCAGCATTGCATTGGTGAATAAAAACTTTCCATGGCTTATTTTGAGCCATGAACTCACTTGTTTGCAATTGTCACATGGAAGATGAGAGGGCTTCAGGAGAAAATACACCTCCTGAAATGCTTCCACGAGGTCTGAATTTCACAAACGAAACTCCTGCATTTCCGGTTCCAAGATTTTATCAAGTTCCAGATAATTATTTTCCAATTCTTCCTGGTCTGAAGTGAAAACAAAAAATGAACGTGATTTTTTCCCATGAGGTTAAAATTTACCCCATGGGATTTGTTTTATTCTGACATTTAGCTCTCTCTTACCTAGAGATCTGAAAACAGGGTCACTAGCAAAAACTTACTGAAACAAACAGAAAAAAAAAATTAAAAAAAATTATCTAAAGCCCTTTGAATTCAAACCTCCTCCTTTTCTTGGCTCTGATGAAAGATTTCTTGAAATTAAGATTCTGCTTAAGTACTTCACCCAGCTGAGATCCTTCAGGCACCCAAATCTGATTGTGTTGGCCTTTGAGGACACTTCCTCCCTTCAAATTCACAATGTGAGTCAGTGCCAGAACTCTGGTGTCCTGACTGAGCTTGCTGTAAATTAAAAGAGAAATGACAGAGATCTCCAAATGTTTGAAACATTTTATTATAGGTTTTTAAATCACTATTAGTTAAGTTTATGCTACTTCTGGAAAATAAGGAACTTTTCTATTTACATGTAGGAAGATATTTACTTATTTTTTTTCCTGTTGGAGAGGATGCATTTTCTTTCTCTTGAGTACACATTCTTATAAATGAAGATGACCCAGCATGTGCTCAGGTGGCCAAGAAGGCCAGCAGCATCCTGACTTGGAACAGCACTAATGTGGCCAGCAGGATTAGGGCAGGGATCTTCCCCTGTACTGGGCACTGGTGAGGCCACACCTTAAATCCTGGGTTCAGTTTTGGGCCCCTCATTCCCAGAAGGACATTGAGGGGCTGGAGTGTGGCCTGAGAAGGGCAGTGTAGCTGGGGAAGGGTCTAGAGCACTAGTCTGGTGAAGAGCAGCTGAGGAACCTGGGGTTGCTCAGCCTGGAGAAAAGGAGGCTCAAGAGAGACCTTCTGGCTCTCAATAAATCCCTGACAGGAGGTTGGATCCAGTTGGGGATTGGTCTTTTCTTCCAATTAACAAGTAATAGGACAAGAGATGATGGCTTTGCTCCAGGAGAAGTTTAGGTTGGATATTACGAAGAATTTCTTCCCCAAAAGTGTTGTCAAACCCTGTCCCAGGCTGCCCAGGGCAGTGGTGGAGACGCCATTTCTGAGCCATGTAGATGTGGTATTGAGGGACATGGTCTAGTGGTGGACTGGGTAGAGCTGGGCTGATGGGTGAACTTGAGATCTTCTCAAAATTAAGGAATTTGATGTTTTTATAATCTATGATTCTACAGTTCTATGAAATCCCTATTAAAAAACCCCAACAAAACAACAACAACAAACCACAAAAAACCCCCAAAAAACAAACAACAAAACCAACCAAACAAAAAAAACCCCAACAACCCAACACTCTTCCTCCTACCTAGGAGCATTGCATGGCCCAGTGTGGATTGTGGAGGTAATTTCTAAGAGATCAATGATTAGAACTTGACAGGGCAAGGCTCTGAGCACCCTGATTAAACACTGAAGTTTTATTTTATTTTATTTTAGTTCAGTCATGCTCTGTGTGGATGGTTGAATCAGAGCCACACAGTGGTCCCTTTCAAGCTAGTTAAATCCTTTCACTGATCTCCTACCCCTTGATCTTTGTACAGGAAACATGTCAGAAAAGGTAAGTAAACTCTTCTCTTTATTAAACACTTCTACTTTTCCTCCCCAGCAGTTTCGGTAGAAATTATCTCCTACTGCATGCCTGAATTTTCCAAGCACAGCTAAATCGATATCAGTTATTCATCATCTGTGGCTGCTGTCAGTGGTTGACACATCCACAGCATGACTAATATCTAATAGTTATTCAGTAACTGGGGAGTTACCATAGAGAGAGACTGCTCAGGTTTTTTTGGTCACTGTTTGGAAGGATATAAGAAAGAGCTTCCAGATATATAACCTGGACTTAATGAGGTACAGAAGTCTTATGTCTGCTCTGTGGTAATTAACAGATGGTGAATATGTAGCCATAATGTTGTCTGGTTAAGTGGAGAGGGGTTTTATGAAGGTGGGTGCAGGGTATGACTGCTCAGCTTACAGCTGGACCCTGGGTCAGCAGCAGTATCGCTACTTGTGTGATTGTAGTGACCAAGGGTTCATTGTAAAGCTGGGCAAAATTAGCACCTAACACCTAAAGGAGGGGAAAATAACTCCTGGCCAACACAAGGAACCTGTTTGCATGTAAAAAAAAAGTTTGGGAAATGCAATGAGTGTCTGGTAAGAGGAGATCCAGGGTGAAACCTCATCACCAGACGTGGTAAAGATCGCCCTTGAGCATCAGTGATTTAATGTGTCTCCTCATTTTTTCCTGGTTATCAGTGACATTAATGACCAAATTCTTTTGTTATCAATCAATGATCTCTCTGTCAGTGCAGACATGGATTTTCATGGCTTCAAGGGCATTCTGTGGCAAGACATTTGACAGCCAGCTATAAACTGTGCAAGAATCGTAGAATCATAAAATTATTTAGATTGGCAAAGACCTTTAAGATCATTGAGTCCAATTGTTAAACCAGCATTGCCAGGGCACTGCTAAACCACATCACTGATCACCATATCTGCACATCATTTAAATAACTCCAGAAGAAACCCTTTATGCATAAAACTGGCTCAGATTCAAGCTGGTAGAATGGTTTACACAAACAATTAACTCATTTTTAAATTGTCTGTTAGCTGTATTATATGCTTGCATCCAGTGCCTTGCCCACAGTTTGTCTCCAGTCAAAAGCAGGAATCAGGAGGACAAGGACTTGGGGTTCTTGCTGCGACCCTGCACCCAGCAGCTCTTGCCTGCAGTGCTTTCCAAATGTCCATCTGAAATTTCACTTGCTGCAGGATGAGACATTTATTTCCCATTGCCAGTGGCTACAGGGAAAAGTTGTTTCTGTTTCCCTGCCCCCTTGGGTCATGCTTTCAAGACCTTTGCACAGTTTTTTCTTTCCTTGCTCTGTTTGGCCCAACCATCCCTTGAAGAGTGGTGCTGCAAGCTGCAGACAAATCATCTGTGTAGTGATTCAGTGTCCTGATGTTTACAGGCCCTCTGAGAGACAGGGAACCATCGCAGCACTGAGAAACTCAACTGTTTGCACAAAATTAGGGTCATATTTCCAGGCAGTATGTGTCCTATTCTCTTTTGGAAAATATTTTTTCTTCCTTTTTGGGACCATTATAATTAAAATCAATCTGAAACAAAGTAATCTGAAGGTCGACAGGAAATCCTTGGTGTATTCTTCCTTATCTCAAAACCTGTTGCCAGTTTCAGGTCTGTCAACCTCTTTCACCTCCAGCTTCACAGACTTTTTCTGTGCTAAATTAGAAGTAGCTGCACTGGAGCGCTCAGTTTCCAAAACTGAAAATCTATGGCAAATGGGGAGAAAAATATGTCACAGACTTGTCTGGAGAACATCTGCGTCAATTCTTTGCACCATCCATTGGGGAAAAAAAAAAAATTCCTTGTGTAGTTTTTCCAGTTCTAGTGGTTAAAAATGGCAACAAGATTCTCCTGTGTGGGCACAGCTTGTGATTTTACATCTGTGTATCACCTGTGACCTCAAAAGCACAACAAAATGAAGTCTGTGTTCCATTCAGCAAGACCTGGTCAGGCTAGAGAGTTGGATGGAGAGTAACCTAATAAGGTTCAACAAGGGCAAGTGTAAAGTCCTGCTCTTGGAGAAGAATAACCCCCTGCACCAGTGCAGGTGAGGGGCTGACCTGCTGGGAAGCAGCTCTCTGGATAAGGAGCTGGACATGCTGATGGACAAGTTCACTAGCAACCAGCAATGTGCTCTTGTAGCCAGGAAGGCCAATGTTATCTTAGGGTGCATTAAGAAGAGGTGACCAGCAGGTGGAGGATCTCCTCCTCATCTACTCTGCCCTAGTGAGACCAACTCTGGAGTGTTATGTCCAGTTCTGGGCTCCTCAGGACAAAAGAAAGAAAAAACTACTGGGGACACTTCAGCAGAGACTATGAAGATGTTGAGGGGACTGGAACATCTCTGTGCTGAGAAAAGGCTGAGAGCACTGGGCCTGTGTAGCTGGGGAAGATTGAGAGGGGATCTGATCAATGCTAATCAAGAACTAAAGGGTGGGGGTCAAGAGGATGGGGCCAGACTCTTTGAAGTGGAGCCCAGCAGCAGGACAAGGGGCAATGGGCACAGTCTGGAACCCAGGAACGTTTGAACATGAGGAAAAGCTTCTTTCCTTTGAGAATGCCAGAATGGAGACCAGGCTGCCCAGAGAGGTTGTGGAGTCTCCTTCTCTGGAGAGATTCCAAACTTGCCTTAATGTGATCCTGGGCCCCCTGCGCTGGGTGACCCTGCTGAAGCAGGGAGTTGGACCAGATGATCTGCAGAGGTCCTTTCCAACCCCTGCCATTCTGTGATTCTGTGAATGCAGCACTGCACAAGGTTATCTGTACAGATGTGTAAACTCCTATCTGATGAAAGAGAAGGGAGATACCAGAATATAGGATGCTAATATTCCTCACTTCATGCTCTCAAATGCCTCATGAGGTTTAAATTTATCCCTGTACCTTGATCCCCAGTGTGATGTAGCCTTGGGAAGGCTGACAGAAAGTACAGTACAAAAGAGAATCTGACCCTGAAATTATCAACCATATTTGGATGGGTACTGAAGCAGAGGGAAGATGAGGCAGCATCATTAAATAGGAGCAGCCTCCCTGCAATCTCAATTCTCATCTGCAATAGACACTCCCTGTGCTACAATGATGCCCACGACGTTTGTCATCTGTCTCCTAGAGCTGGGCAGAACATCACACAGTGCACATGAAACTGGCATATGGTTTTGGTAGCAGTGTGAAGTGACATTGGAAGTGGACTCGCGTGGAGCACTGAGAGGTCAGCGGGCACTGAGTGCCGAAGTGACAGCCCTTAGCCAGTGGCTGCTTGGCCACCAGCATGTGCTTCACTGCCCATTGCTTTCAAACCACATCAGCTTCAGAAAATAAGTCACTGTACCTGTATCCCACGCAGGTGCCATGCAGGTTTGATAAGACAGACTGTAGAATTAAAGCCATTTTCACTGTGGCCATTTTCTGGATGTTGGGTGCAATCTGAAAAACTTGGTCATTTGTCGCCTCTTTTTAAGACGTCAAGCTCTTTCTCAGAGAGAAATGACTCCTGGCCACAATGTTTTGCATGCAAGAAAGTGTCAGGATTCAAAAGCTTTAAAGAATGTGACTCAGAGTGGTTTTGACGAGAGTGGCAAATGCGCAATGGGCATCCTAATTTCTGAGCCCTTTCACCTAGATGGGGTTTGGGTTAACTTTTTTTTTTTTTTTACATAAGGAAAGGAAATTAAATTTTTTTTTTCTTCTTTTTTTTTTTTTTTTCCCCCAAATATACGGAAATTCTGAGTATAACGCGATGAAGTTTCCAGACCTATCCCAGTCAGAGATTTCAGAGAATAACCACTGCTGGAGGACTCCTCCTCTGAGATGTGTGGCCCTGCAGCAGTGGATGACAGAAGCCCTCTGTCCTATTTTAACCTGAGTGATGCCTTTTAAACAGAACTGGTCCTTTCTGTGCTGATGTCAGTGCTACAAGGGCAAAATGTAAAGGTGTATGCCAGAGATCTTGAGTAATTCTTCTGTTGAAATGGACCATCACTGCTTCTTTTAACGGCTCTTTATTTTGAGTGAACTGACTGTGCTGAACCCAACTAGGGCTAGAAAAAGGAATTGTGGTTCTGTCTGTATTTCAACCAGTGTGCAATCCTGCACAGTCATTCATTCCTTCTATAACATCTTCTCCATCATTGCTGGAGGCCATCATCCATTCTTCAGTGTTCTGTTCATAGAATCACAGAATCAGTCATAGAATCATAGAATCATAGAATCATTTCATTTGGAAGAGACCTTTAAGATCATCAAGTTGAACCATTAACCCATCACTGACAGATCACCACCAAACCATGTCCCTCAGTACTTCATCTACATGTGTTTTAAAACCTTCCAGGAATGAGGATTCCACCACATCCATGGCATCCTGTTCTAATGCTTAACAACTCTTTCAGTGAAGAAGTTTTTCCTCATGTCCAACCTAAACCTCCCCTGATGCAACTTAAGGCTGTTTTCTCCTGTCTTACCACTTGTTATCTGGAAGAAGAGACCAACCCCACCTTACTGCAACAAGGGTCTTGTTCTTTTAATTTTCCATTGCAAAAAGGAGGAAAGGAATGACAGACAAGTTGGCCCCCAAATAGATACAGAGATGAGAAGGGTCAAAACTAAGCAAACTGTAAAGGTTGAGTGCTGCTATTTCTTCAGTCCTCCTTCAGCCAGAAGTAGATGGGACCACAAGAACATTCATTTTTTCCAGACTAGGAGAAAGAAGCAAAAGGTCATGGGAATAAAGAGTCTGTGGTTTCCATGATATAATCAATGGCCAGGTCCTGTGTGAAAGTGAGGACATTTTTGTGAAGATAAGAATGCTGCAGTTTACTCTCTGACTTGGGGACTGTGAGAGTACATGATCAACCTTGTCCCTTAAAGGGCACCAACCACAGTCCCAAATCCACTAAGCATCTCTGTCTCATCTTCCTACCCATGGCAGGGCAGGTACACATCACAAGATCTCATAGTGACACTAGCACACGTCATGTGAAAGAGTCAGGTCTTCGACACTTGTGATTTTTTAAAATATTTCTGTGGCCAGACTCTTGCACATCCAGTAAGGGAGCAGTGGCTCTAAGAAAACAGCATCTATATGTGGAAACTATGGAAACAGTACCAGGGCACATAAGGAGGTGATTGGTGACAGCCAACGTGACTACACTAAGGGCAAATAATGCCTGACAAATTTAGTGGCCTTCTATGATGAGGTTACAGTGTTTATGGGTATGGGAAGAGAACAGATGATATCTACCTGGACTTGTGCAAAGCATAACATCCTTGCCTCTAAATTGGAGAGAAATGTATTTAATGGGTGGACTACTCAGTGGATGAGCAACTGGTTGGATGATTGCTCTCAAAGAGTTGTGGTAAACAGCTCAATGTCTAAGCAGAAACCAGTGACAAGTGGTGTTCCTCAGTGGTCTATATTGGGACCAAAGCTGTTCAGCATCTTTTTCAGCGTCATGAACAGTAGGATCAAGTGCACCCTCAGCAATTTTGCTGATGACACCAAGCTGTGTGCTGTGGTCAACATGCAGAGGGAAGGGATGCCTACCAGAGGGACGTGGACGGACATTGAGAGGTGTCTCTGTGCAAACATGAAGTTCAACAAGGCCAAGTGCAAGGTCCTGCACATGGGTTGGGGAAATTCCAAGCACAAATGCAGGCTGGGCAATAAGTAGATTGAGAGTAGCCCTATGGAAAGGGACTTGGGACTGAAGCCCTCTTCACCAGTTTGGGAAGATACATCTTTGTACTATTTTTACTTTCCATTTGTAAGCTGTAGTAGCAGATTTAGTTTTCTCAGCTGGTTGTGTCTTTATTTGGACACAGTTCCTTGGCACAGAATGAAAATGCCAGTTTTAGCCATCTGTAACTACCCCACAAGTAGAAAAAATTATGAAATTATCATCTGTGGACTGAAGAGGTTATTCAGATGATTATCATGGTAGCAGTCCAGAAACTATCACCTTTGCATCCAGTCTTCAGAAGATCTACACCCTTTTAAAAGTACCAATACTTGAAATTAAGTGTCTCTAGATACATCAAACCTGGAAATAAAACACATGCACACAGGAATAGAGGAAGCTATTGCATCAGAGGGAACAATCCAAATGGGGTAGGACCCCATTGGAGGAGAGAAAATGTTATGGATGAATACAGGTTGATGGTCTGATTGATGTTCTTCACATTACCTGTATAAGACACACTGGACTGAGCAGTGGGAAGGTTGTTTAAATATAGAGTATTTGCATGAAAAACTATAAGAAAACACCGATTTCCTTGAAATAATCAGTTAAGGATTTGCTAAAAGTTCTTCCAACCCAAAATTTAGTATTGTTTTTATTTTTTCTTTTAAATATTTCCTCTTATTTTTGTTACTGTGAAGACTGAAATATTAATATGAAATATGCCTACACTTCTAGCCAAGAAGACAAAACTTCTTGCTGTTTCCTAACAGCTTGCAAAACTGGTAGAAAAAGCTCTGGCACAACCCTGCAGAGACACATGCCCAGTGCTTTCACCTCTGAAGCCTCCTCTGATGCTCAAGGGGTTCCTCTGTGCTGGCTCAGGAGATGGGATTTAGCTCTTAGAGCAGCAGCACGGGAGATGTCAGATGTCACAAGACTTCTGCGGTGCACAAGAGCTGATGACTGATAAACCACTTATACGAGACAAGCGGAAGGAGACAAGCAGGCAAAGTACCCAAATGTCTCATCATCCCAGTCTGAAGATTGTTTGCTAAGGAATCAAGCAGGGTTTTACCATATAAAGTTGCATCAGGCAAAGCAAAACATTAATCAGATGGTGGAGTGATTGCTTATCTGGTTTATTTTCTTTCATTATTTTTTTTTTTAGCAAAGGAGAAATTGTCAGTGGCTTTCTGCCTGTGCACAAGTGACCTTTGTTCCCTTGGGGGAGAGAAAAGGACATTTTAAATTGGATTAAATGGCCTAGTGCCTTGACAGAACCCTGACATGGCTAATGGAAGAGCAGACAAATGGGAGTTGTTCAAGAGGTGGGTCTTGGTCCTTCTCCTCAAGAGAGAATTATGGGGAGAAAGGAGAGAACATTGATGTTCTTCCCTTGGAAAGCAAATACCAACAGTGGTCTTCCTTGACAACAATGTCCAAAGGCTTTTGTGTGATAAATGTCTAGTTTTGAAAGACTGAGATAATGAACTGGATTGTATCAAGTTTGCAGAAGTCTTCCATTTTGAATTTTTCAATGTATACAGAAATATATATTCATTTACTGTCAAATATGGCCTTTTGGGATATTTCAACATCTGTTGAAAACTGATAGTTCTGACAATTAATATCCCATAAAATTTCTTTTTATTTTACATCTACAAATATTTTTCAGAATACTCTCCAGGTTATTTGTACCATGTTTTCATTTATTATGAACAAGGAGTTTGCTTAAGGTAGAGCTGCTGAAGGTTGTTTCTAATGTGATTTGGACTTTAAAGTGTCTGCAGTAAAGAAAAATTGGGACGATTCTGTACTTTCTGAATACAAAGGAACTTGATAATTTCTGAGAATTATTTCTTTCCTGAATTTACTCATTGTTGCTTCTTGTTATCTCATTCATATTCATAGAATTGTAGAACGTAGCTTCATGGAATTATAGAGAGGTTTGGGTGGGAAGGGACATTTAAAGCCCATCCAGTCCAACCCCCCTGCACTGAACAGGGACATCTGCAACAGAGCAGGGTGCTCAGAGCCCCGGCCAACCTCACCTGGAATGATGCCAGGGATGGGGCAGCCACCACCTCTCTGGGCAACCTAGGCCAGGATCTCATCACCCTCAACATCAAAAATTTCTTCATTCTCTCCAGTCTAAATCTCCCTCTTTTAGTTTCAAACCATCACCCCTTGTCCTGTCCCAACAGGCCCTGCTCAAAAGTCTGTCCCCATCTTTCTGACAGGCCCCTTGAAGTTCCTGAAAGACCCCAAGAAGGTCTCCCCAGAGCCTTCATTTCTCCAGGCAATTATTTGACTAATGAAAAGCAATTGTGCCTTTTCACCTAAGTCAGTGGAAAAAGCCCCACATTAGCGGTGATGAAGTGAAATAAGATGTGGTGACAGACAGATCATGTGTATAACATACGTGTGAAAATGCTGCTGCCTACAGTGCTCTTCATTCCTGCTGTGCCAGGACTAAGTACGATGGATGCTCATCTTACAGAGCTCAGCAGAGGAAGGAGTGAGGATCATCCTGCCGTGCTTACACTATGTCAGAGAAAGCTGAACCACATTTAGGTCAATGTTCAATGTTATTTCTTATTTTCCTAAGCATTTTTTGAGACACTAAACTGACTCACAAATTCACTGGAAAGCAGAAGAAAACCAAAATATTTTTATTTCTTTCTTTAAGACAATTTAACATGGAAGGAAACTGGATTTTTGATCCTTAGTGAAGCAAAATTGTTGTTCCAGAACATCATAAAACATAACGAGTTTTGAGTATTTAAGTTTTTTCCTTTTAAAAGTTGTTTGTGGGTTTTGTTATTTTTGATTTATGGTAGTGCTAAGAAATCTCTTGGGGGAAGCTGTGGGTTTATTACCTGCTGAAATGCAGGAGAAGCACAAGTATGGGATATCCTTTGCCCAGGATGTTACCAAGTGAGAACATCAAATCAAGAAGCTAAATATTAATTTCTGTCTTTTTTTTACACATTTTATTTTTCTTCATATTGTCAAGGAAGGAACCATATATTTTTGTTCCTTAGTCATTTTTTACAGGACTTTTCTGAGGTACTTGGCAGGACACTTGGCCGAAATCTATTTTACTGTTTAAGTTGCGGAACTATTTCCACTTATGTGCTGGTTTTCCTGGGATTTTATTTTTGTTGCTGTTGTTGATATTGTTTTTGTTTTGGTGTTGGAATATTTAGATTATTTTTTATTTTATTTTTCTTCTTGGTTGTTTTTTGGTTGGTTAGTTGTTTTTTGTTTGGTTGTTTCTGTTTTAGTATGTCTGCTTTTACACTTTCAGAAAAAAAAAAAAAAAAATTTTTTTCTTTTCATTTAAATCTTATAAACCCCCGAAACTACTTCTTAGTATTTTTTGCATTCAAATTCCATAATCTCTGAGGTGCTGGGAGAATCCTATTATGTACATAGTACAAACAAGTAAATGAAAACAAACAAGCGAGAAAAAAAATCTAACCAACTCTGAAAGGGTAAACTGGAAAATAAATAAAAACCACACATACAACAAAATGAGAGAAAAGATGACAGACAAGCACAGTATCTGAGGGGAAGGACAGCAGTGTCTGGTGATACTGTAGGAGGTGATACTGGGTTTTTCAGAGAAGGGATGTGAGATGCCTGGAAACACAGTTTTGGGTGAGCTGTGTATGAGAGGGCATTGGGGTGTCAGTGCGTTCAAACCCATGCTATGGCACACAGGAGTCTCAGCTAAGGAAAATTCTGTTAATTTAAGTTGTTATCAACAAACAACCCCTCCCTAACAAACTCTTAATTTCTGTCTTGGGTATTGAGAAACAAAGAAAGAAAACTATTAAGCAGACGCTTAGGGAAAAAGCTTCCTTCCCTTTCCACTGGCTCAGCCCAACACCCCTTCTCCCCCTTCCTCATCTCCAGTTCCCTTGTTGTCACCACACCTTGTGCTCAGTCCTCCCAGTCTCTTTGTTGAGTCCTGCATGGAATCCCTCCCCAGTGTGGGTCACCCATGACTGCAGTCCCACAGAGGTACCCACTCTGCACAGAGTGACTCTGGATGAAGGTTAATTGACCAAGCTCTTACACATTATCTTGGTTATCCTAGTCATATGTTTGTAGAGCCCTTGATGGCCCAATAGGCCCTGGGTAGGAGGGGGAGCCCTGAAGCATCCTGTCCTTGTTTCTTTCCTTGAGGATTTTGTCTCTTGCTGGTGTTTTCTCTGTTGAAGCTTAAGCTGCTGCTGAGCATTTGGCCCCAGTCTGCTGTGTCTCCTTCCCCATCCAACACAGCTCTGTCCCAGATATAGGTCTGCAGCCTCCACAGACTAGTTCTGGTCCTGGAGACCTGAACACCAGTGAAAGGTTTACAGATGAGGACATGCTCTTAGATAACCCCAAAACACAGTTCCTTGAATGACAAGAGGGTCTTAGGGTGCAGTGGGTGCTGGTTGAATGTGAGCTGTCATGTCCATGTCACATCCTTGCTTTGCCATCACTGCTGTTGAGGACTTAAGAGATTGTGTCCTCTGTTCTGCCACACACGTAATCCTGACTATCTCCTGTGCACTGTCACCCCTGTGTGTCTGGGTCATCCAGAGAACATTGGCCATGGAGACCTGGCAGAAATGAAGTTGTGCTATAATGCATCCCCTTGGGGAAAATGCAAGGGCTGGATAGATGTGGCACTCCATGGAGCATCGCTGTCCTGTAGCAGAGAGCCAAGCTGCTTGGGATAGACTGATGCCCCCATATTCCCTCTTCTCCATCCATCCAGCAAAAAAGAAGGACATCATAAATGATTAACTTAAGTAACTTACATTGATACGTATTCGCTCATTTATTTATTACTTTTTTTTTTTTTTCTGGTGGGGTAAAGTTAAGGAACAGCTTACTTAGTTGGATGTCTAAGGGTAGGCATCTAAATTCATTGCCTGGATCACAGAACAGGTCAGAGACTGTCAGCAAAGCCATTTTGAAGTTATTTATCTGTTTTCCTTTGTTTGATGAGAAGATTCAGAAGATACCCTGCACAAAGATGTGTGAGGTGGTGTGTGTGTTGTGGGCTAAGTGGCTGTGGGATAACTGATGGGTTGTTTCCTGTGGGTCAGAAGCCTTTACCCCGTAGGTTATGGTTATTTATAGCTCCTTTATTGCATTAAATAAGAAAAGACACGTGGTTGTGGTGAATTTTCAAGGATATGTTACCCTTGTTCTTTATGATTTTTTAAATTTAAATACAGATTACTTGAATGGGTAGTGCTCAGCAAAAGGGGCTGTGTGGATGCATGTTTAGTAGGGAAGAAAAATAAAGAATCATGGAATCACAGAATCAGAATGGTTTGGGTTGGAAGGGACTTTCAAAGGTCATTTAGTCCAACCCCCCTGCACTGATCAGGGACATCTGCAACTAGAGCAGGGTGCTCAGAGCCCCAGCTGACCTGACCTGGAATGGTTCCAGGGATGGGGCATCAACCACCTCTCTGGGCAACCTGGGCCAGGCTCTCCCCACCCTCAGTGTAAAAAATATCTTCCTTCTCTCCAGTCTGAACCTCCCCTCTTTTAGTTTAAAACCATCACCTGTGACCCTGTGGATCCACACTGACTTAAAAAGCCCCCGAACACTGCAGAGCCAGCAAGCCTTGCGTGTGATATTTTGGGCCTGTGGGAATGCTGGACCAGGCCTGTTGTATGTGCCCTTGCAGGGGCAAGCACCCTTGCAGTGATGCTTATTAAAAACAAAAGCCTATTCCAAACCTTTTCAGGTGGCTCATCCCTCTGGAGATGATCAGAGGGGCAGCAGATCCATGCAGGAGGAAGGGCTGGTGGGGTCGAGTAGAGGCGATGGAAATCACTTATTCTCAGCTTGATGTTTTCAACACTGCTTTAGCTGGTTGAAGGGGACCAAACCTCCGAGGAAGACGGGCTTGGTTCCGTTTGACCAGCCAGAGCAGAGCATAGCTCCTGACCACGTAACTTGCTTGGCTTTGCTGCATCTTTCCTGCAAGGGGAATTAGATAGATTAGACAGGAGCACTGGTGCCAGACACTGGTTAGAAGGACAGGAGGATGGTGCAACACTTAAGACACCAGCTCAGGACACCTCACCACCTTCCATTCTAGATGAATTCTGGTACATCCATTTTGGCTGAGAACTGGTCCATCCACAGGGTCCATGTGATGTCCCAGTTCATGGGTGGTTGTCTGGGCAAGGATGAATTTCTTACATAAGTCAACAGTATTTAAGGATGGGGATAAGCCTCAGGACCCCCATTCTGCATCCCTGTCTATATGCTTCACTGAGTCCAGGTTTGTTTTGGAATCTAGTCCCAGCTCATAAGCATGGACGTAGGTAATGAGGAAAGTCTTCTGAAGCTCAGAGGATTGGCATTTCTCCATCCTGAGGAAGAGCAGCATGTGTCTGAAGATTTGTCTTTATACAACTCTTTTCTTCCTGATGCTTTCTCTCTCCTAGTTTTCCTCTCTC
This sequence comes from Megaceryle torquata, assembly GCA_024611175.1. Taxonomy (NCBI): domain Eukaryota; kingdom Metazoa; phylum Chordata; class Aves; order Coraciiformes; family Cerylidae; genus Megaceryle; species Megaceryle torquata. Next base: position 14,082 of record JANIJG010000356.1, on the reverse strand, counting down.
TCTCTTTTTTTTTTCTTTTTCAATTTATTTTATTATTTTTAAATAATAAAAAATAATAAAAGGAAGGAAATACACCTCCTTTGTCAACTGAAGGGAGGTCACCTGCCAGTTGTCAGTCAGGCATCACTTTTCAGAGAGCTGCCCCCAGCCCTCCAGCTGTACCTGGGAGCCTCAGTAAGGAGACAGCTGCTGGAGACCATGAGCAGCAGGACACGGAGCAGCTTCTGAACAGGACAAAAGCAGCATTTTTCCAACCCTGTGCATAGGCCCCTTTCCATGTGCTTGTGGTTTTTCAGGGACCTGATACATTTTTTCTCTGATAAAAACATTTTAATTAAGAGGGTCTTTTGTCTGCTCTTTTTTTTTTGCCCTCTCAGTGTTGGTAGGAATATTAACTCCAGTAACCTCAGGACTCCTTTGCTTCCTTCATGCTTTCTCTTTGCTTCATCAGGGCTATTCACTAGCAAGGAAATCACCGTCAACACAAAAACCTATGGAGATATCCACCTTGTTGCCAAAGGACTAGCTCAGGCAAGCCTTCACCTACAGCATTCACTCTCCCATCAGTACCAGATCGTTGCAGCCTTAGTGGAAGAGAGGAGAAATGAGACCTATCCTTAAGCTATTTGATAATTTTATCTTCAGTTAGGATCTGAATGGCCCAACCAGAGGATGGAGGGAGAAACAGAATTAAAACAGTGGCCTTGACCCCCAGACAGTTTTCCTAAACTTTAGCCCCATGCTTGCATGACTAGTCTGCATTATTTCTTCTCATGTGTCCTTGCAAGTGTGTGCCCGTAACTTAATCCTGGCCCATGCTGTGCACAAGAGTTAATGCTGATCACAGGCTCCAGCAGAACAGGCGTATGCAGGCTGGAGACAGCTGCAGAAAGTAAAGGAGGGGTGGGATTCCACTCCAGATTCAAACCCCCAGTTTATACAGTCAGTCAAGACTAGAGACAGGTTCAGATGACCAGCCAGAAGAGCTGACAGCATTTGCCAACACATAAGCATCTGGCACCATCTGAGGAGCCACAGGGTGTCTGAGACACCCAGGTGTGACACGCAGGTATGGCATAAGACATAACTGAAAAAGAGCTAGAAGACAGTGGACTATTCTTAGGGTGTCTCCAAAGTTACTAGAAGCACCTATTTAGGCAACTAAATAAAGTCCAGATTTCCACAAACTACAACATTTTTCACACATTAAAGATGAGGACACCACCAGCTGCACAAAAGAAGTCTTGTGTTTGAGACATGGGCAATGGGCTGATCAGCAAAGCCAGGGAGAGAACAGAGGTCGGGATTCGTATCCCTGCCTGCTCTTTTCATTGGGTGCCCTTTTATCTTGAATAGCTGTTACAATTAAAAGAAAAAAAGTTCATTTTTCTCTATCCTCTTTCTCTTCTGAGAAACCTTAGTCTTCATAACCTAAGAGTTAGATCTGTAGAAGAACAGGATGAAATAATGTTTACATCTGAATTACATCTAGGAGACCACAGAGCTCGGGTCAGATACAGAAGCCTTGGTTTTGATTCAGACCGAAATTTTGCAAAGCATCTTGGTGACTGAGGAACATAAATGTCATTGGTTTCAAGGTCTATATCTGTATGTTAAGTAGTGCTGAGATACAAGCACAGGAACTCAGTGGTTTCTACTGTGTTTAGCACAGTTGCTGGCACAATTTTGACCTTTGTCAACTAGTACTGACCTTAAGAGCTTCCAAGCTCAGCTTGGGAATTAATGCAGCTCAAAGACCATTCCCAGCTGGGAGTTTGAAGATGATCATCTTTTTAAGAAAGTGAGATAAATAGTAATTTTTTCCCCTCCATTGGTTTGAGGTCAAGAACACAGGCTCTGGCACTATTTGGAGAACTAATAATGGTATGGACGGTGAAACTTGGAATCCAAAGCTTCTTTGGAGTATGAGGCCAAGGAATATAAGATACAGTGATAAAAACTGGCTGGCTCCAGCACTGCCTACAGCAGACTGTGGCCAGCCTGAACTACACAAGTGGCCTGGAGGTTGGTCAAATACATGGGAATTAATGTGCTGAATTAAGAAGTCTACCTGTCAGCAGTATCTCTCAGGTTAAAATGAATTTATGAACACTGCAGCATAGACATGTTCTGAAGCTTCTAACTAAATCTGGCTTGTTAAGGGACTTTTGGAATAGAATTTCTACAATTTCCCTTGAAAATGAGGAAATGAGTGTCTGAAAACCGTTCAAAACCTAGGCCATAATACTAACAACAGACCCATTACTGCAGAGCTTCAAAAGCTTTCCTAAATGGCTTCTTAAAATAAATTAAGATTGATAGAAAACAGCTTAAAGATTTGAATATTTGGCCTATAGTGGAAGAAGGTAATGTATGAGAAATGGTTTGAGCTCTTCAGCTCTGTGGAACAGGATATTCTGGATATCTTGGAGAGATCCAGGGTATCTCTGGGCTATCCTAGATGGGTGATAGGCAGCTGGTCCACTCTCTTGCAGTTTGCACTGAACTCCTTGCTACACAGTGTTACTGGAGCAAAGATTTAAGCAGTGCTCAGGAAAGGAAGGGACTTCTGTGCACATGGCAAGACTATCCTGAGTTATGATATTACAGATTTAGGAAGAAGAGCCCATCATTTTTGGAAAGGCTGTGTGCCTGCTCTCCTCCACGGTGTCACATTAAAGAGGAGGTGACTTTCTGCAGCCTGCTCTATCACTGTCCACTAAGGACAGTGTATTGAATTCATCCTGATCAACCCACTACAACAATTCCTATAGGTGTAACATTAATTTTAATCCCATTAAAGAAGACATTGTTATGGATTATTAGGAATAAAGAGAAGAGTTTTGTAACTGATGTTGCTCCTTGCAAGTCGTTACTACCCAGAGCTATTTAATTCTTTTTCCATGTCACTTAATCCAAAGCATTTTCCACCAGCTGAGAATGGACGGGGATTATTGAGGCCATCTGGGATGTAGAGATTGTTGGGATGCTCTTGAAAAGCACTTTCAGGGCAGTGTAAATGTTATTTTGTTTAGATGGGTCCTATAGTCAGGTGGGAGATTTTTTTTTTCCAGAGAAAGATGTGAGAAAACATCTCTGCTATCAAATTTGCATGGATTCAAGAGTTGGAAACCTTTTTAGACTTGCAGATCCCTGTATGCTTTCCACAGGCACCGAGGGTACTGCAGAGTATCATCTGCCTGAGTATATTTGACAAAGTCAAGCTCAAATAAAATGCAGCTACAAAAGGCATTTGACTCCTTGCAGTATCTGGAAGCAGAAGACACTGGTGATGTCTCCCTGAAACCACACACTTCCTTACATTCCATAGCAATCCTAATCCATATGGGGATATAAAGAAGCATGTTGTCTCATAAGAGAAGTCTGGATTATGACCTCTGGGCAGTAAGACAGTTGTCCATCTTCCACTCCTGAAGAGGTAGTGTTGCTCCTCAGATGTGTTTCAGAGCCGGTGGTCTGCTTCCTCCTTCAAAAAGCAGTGGCAGCACAAAATCCTGTAATTTCAGTGGTGTCCATGGTCAATTTGGGATGTTTTGAATGTGTATTTTCAGCTGGTTCAGATTTTCCAGTGCTCATCAGTTGCTTGGAGATATGGTCATGTTTGTGAAACAGCTGATCAGGTTAGTTTAGATTCGTTCATGTACCAGATACACAAAGACGATTTTTCTCTAAGTGGAAGCATCTCTGAGGATGGAAAAAGGGAGGGAAGTAACCAGGCTAGTGATACACAGCACAGGAAAAGAAAATAAACTTCTCTCCCATGTCTTCCAAAACAGCCAAAAGACTAAGGAATGATCTCAGTTCATGAAAAACACTGAAATAAAGATGGGAATAGCCTCAAGCTTAGAAGAAACCCCAAAAACTCTTTGAAGGCAGACCCAAGTGAGAGGTTACTGGCCAGGCACAGACTCCAGCAGCACTACACATGCTCCTCCGAGGTTGCAGAGGTTGCAGGTCTCGCTGGAGCAGAGAGACCTCTCCTCAGCATTACTGTAACTCTCCAGGCATTTTTGTTGTGTGTTCAAGAAGTTGGGTCAGAGTCAGTCTCCATGTCTATGAGGTTCTCCATCCTTCCCTGTGGCAGAGGTGTTCTCCTGGCTGATGCTACTTCAGAAAATACCTCTTTTGCCACTTCCTCCAGTATCTGAGATTGCCAATTTTTCACATCTCATGTGCAAGCACCTTGTTTGTTCTGCCCCTGATTTTTCTCCCTGTCAGCTACTCAGCAGATTTGTGTCATTACATGATGAATGGCTACAAAGGGGTTTAGGAAGGAGGTCCTCATCGTAATGCTCAGCTGGGGCTGAATGGGTCAGTAACCTACATTTTTACTTACAGCCAGACTTGAGGGACTGAATAGTTTGTGGCTATGACAAGACACAAAAGGGGATCCATATGCTCTGTGTGTGTCAGTAGAAAAAGTGGTGTCGAGATGTACATGGCTGGCCTGTGATGCATGGGGAGCTCACAGCAGAAGAGAGAGTCATACTTCTCCCCTGAGCCTCAGCTGGGGCCCTCCTCCTGCATCTGACAACAGCGGAGAAGCAATCAGAGTACAAACATCTGTAACAGAAATTATTCTGCTGGCTCTTGTCTCAAGCAACATTTCAAGCCTCGGTTGTCACTACATTTGACAGGGGACATCCTGGGATGGGCAATGGCAGAATTCCTTTAAGCAGCAGCAATCCAGCAGATTTCTGCAAGCAGAACTGGGAAATCTGGTGGTAATTACAAATCTAAACAGACAGCTTGTACAACATTAGCATCTTTTCTTTTCCGTTGAGTTTAGGAATGGCTCAGATTTATTTTCACTTAAAACCTTTGAGACTCTGTTCTTATACATGCTGCTCTAAGTGATTTTGCTCATATAAAAAGACTTTCTGACTGCAGTGAAGAGATGAGTGGCTTTTGAGGGGAGCTGATTTTTTGAAAGCAAGATAGAGTTTCCTTTGTGATTTCTAGAACAATTCATGGCAGGGAACTTCACATGTTCACTCATTGCTTCATTAACGTCAGTAACTGATAAAATGAATGTGAATTTTAGAGAAAGATGAGTCATGCCGTGACCCAGTAAATGATATTGGTTAAAAGTCCACAGCATCAGGAGTGCATTTGCAATATACAGAGATTTTTGCATCATGAACAACACAGATGTTAAAAAGATGCCTAGCAAAACAGTATTGTTTTTTCTCTTTTCTTTTCTTTTCTTTTCTTTTCTTTTCTTTTCTTTTCTTTTCTTTTCTTTTCTTTTCTTTTCTTT
>JANIJG010000355.1:36491-84107 GCA_024611175.1 Megaceryle torquata | reverse complement strand
TTGTCAGGGTTGGAAGGGACCTTAAAGATCATCTAGTTCCAAACCCCCTGCCAATGGCAGGGACACCTCCCACTAGATGAGGTTGCTCAGAGCCCCACCCAGCTTGCTTTTAAAAATCTCCAAGGATGGGGCCTCCACCACCTCTCTGGGCAACCTGTTCCAGTGTCTCACCGCCCTCATGGTGAAGAAATTACTCCTAATGTCTGACCTGAATCGACCTATCTTTAGTTTTAATCCATTCCCTCCAGTCCTATTGCTGCCCAACAGCCTAAAAAGTCTCTCCCCATCTTTCTTGTAGCCCCCTTAAGACTGGAAATTCTTCCTAATGTCTGACCTGAATCTACCTATCTCTAGTTTTAATCCTTTCCCTCTAGTCCTATCACTGCCCAACAGCCTAAAAAGGCCCCCTTAAGATACTGGAAGGCCACAAAAAGGCCTCCCCAGAGCCTTCTCTTTTCCAGACTGAACGACCCCAACTCTTTCAGTCTGTCCCCGTAGGAGAGGTGCTCCAGCCTTCTGATCATCCTCGTGGCCCTTCTCTGGACACGTTCCAGCACATCCATGTCCTTCTTCTAACAGGGGCTCCAGAACTGGATGCAGTACTCCAGGTGAGGTCACACGAGAGTGGAGTAGAGGGGGAGAATCACCTCCCTCAGCCTGCTGGCCACGCTTCTCTTGATGCAGCACAGGATATGATTGGCTTTCTGGGCTGCAAGTGCACACTGATGGCTCACGTTGAGTTTCTCATCTACCAGTACTCCCAAGTCCTTTTCTTCAGGGCTGCTCTCAAAGCCTGTTTCTCTTCCCAAGTTCTGCAGTGTCCACTGAGTAGATCTGGAAGAAGTTTCCTTAAGCAACTTGCTAGGTAGATCTTCCTTGATTAATAGTTTTACAATCAATGCTTGGGGCTTTGATAGATTCCTTTTGAAAAATGGGGTTCTAATTCATAATGCAGATTGTTCTTCTTTCTCTCCCTCCCTCGTCTAAAGGATGGGTATCCTCCTCAACTGGGCAGTACAAATTCTGCCATGTTCTTTACCTGGGCTGAAGATGCAGGCAGTGATAGTGGAGAAAAAGGAGAAGAGTAGAGAGACGAAAGGCCTTTATGATAAACTGATCCCTTGTTCCAGTGATCCTGGTTCATATGGGTACTCACTTCAATAACCCGAGAAGCGCTTTCATGGCTGTGTGCTACATGCCTGTCTAAAAAGAAAGCAGCAGCAGGCTGTGCACTCATACAGAAATGAAAGGGCACTCAATGTTAGGTAATATCCAATGCCAGTTACATGTGCAAAATAACTTCAAGGGCTTAAAAATTTTTGTTCAATACTGGAACAGCAGCAAAAGAGGGTAGATGATATCAAAACACACGTGTATGGCTGTGGCCATGGGGGACGTGGCCTGAGATACTGGGACTTCACTTTCAGGTCTAATCACAAGGATATGAAATGGACCTGTTGTTCTCCAGCCCTTTTTCTTTGACTGACAACATAACAGCTCTTCTCTCCACATGTAGAAAAATGGAGCTCAGCTGCTGTTCTCCATGCAAGAGAGACACAGTTCAACATCCATATCCTCATTTTCAAAGGTTTTTCAAGGATTCCTGTCAACGAAGTCTTAAAAGAAAATTGCAGCAGGATGAGAGAGGAAGCTCTTTCATAGATAAATAAATAACAGGTAAGAAACAAAGGGCAGCAGTAAATTTTCTCAGTAGAGAAAGTGGAAGTCACTACTGGAGTCCCCAAGGAGTCTGAATATTTCTGCAATATAACATAAAAGGCAAGAAGACATCATTTACCTTGCAATTTACACTTTGTCTATTCTAATACATGCAGAAGCTTTGTGTACACCAGTAACCCGGTGCCCTTCCTCTGAATAAGAATGCAGGAGATTGAAGAAGAGTGAGTAAATGATACACGAGGTGAAAAAAAGACAGAAAGGGTAACCCAGGAAATGAACAGTAAAGAGAAACTCACTGGCAGCTGCACAAGTTGGGTATAGTGGTCCCAGTGGAAGCCTTCTCCAGCTGATCTTAAAAACTTATTTAAATCAAGGGAAAAAAAAATAAAAAAAAGGAAAGGAGGGGCAGGATTTTGAATGACTTATCTGACCAAAAGAAGTGTTAAATAGCCCATGACCCACAGGAAGATTATTGAATGAAGGGGTCCTGCAGCTTTCAAAATCAAAGCTGATTTACTTCTTTATCAGTAAGGCTTTTTCTTTCTAGCATCTTACATCCTGAAGCTGGCACTTGGCCAATACTTTAAGACGATGAAAATAAAATTACAGTAACAGATTCCCACCATCAGCTTGTACTAAGCACAATTTCTTAGGGGTATGTCTGTATGCAAAAAAAAAACCCAAAAAACCAAAAAAACCACCAGATGCAAGGGACTGTATTTATGTCTTTTCTCAAAGAAAACAAAAGTATCTCTGCAAACTAATAAACTAGGAAGGAGGCAAAACCATTTAACAATTACTCATATTAAATGCACTTTGACAGAAAGCTTAATTCCTTCCTTCTGGAAAAAAAAAAATCGACAAGGATCTGCTACAGCAGGACAAGATGCTGAGATTATTTGAAATGAAGGCAGGAAGATCTTGTAGTGCCCTGTGACAATCCATCTGGGGAAAATTTCAAAAATATCCAGCACTTACTTTAATATAGTCTGTCCCAAAGGCAAAACTATTTGCTTTTCACAAGCATTTTTATGGCTACATCTTAAAAGTAATCACTGGCAGAGATAATTTATTGTTAGCCAGAGAGGATATTGAAAGGCAGGGGAGCTATTCATCATCTATGCAGATATGGGTAAGATCCTGGCCCGATGGAAGTCAATAGTAAAATTCCCATTGACATCTGGGAAGCCAGGCTATTACTCTATGTGCTGGAGGTTTAAGTGTTTGCTCTATCTATTAGGTCAAGTTTCTCGCTTGCATAATGCTGCTGATTTACACAGAGTTCCATCACAGTTTGACCGAGGAAATACCATCAGTTTGCTGAAACAAATGTTTTTCTGCAAAAGTCACTGCTTTTAACATGAAAAATAGGAACTTTCTGTGTTACAAGTGAGACACAGGTATTCTCTAAAAGTCTAGGTATACAGGTGTGGTCGCTCTTCATTTGTAAAAGTTTCTTCAGAGGCTACAGTTCAGTTCTTCCTGGTGAGACAGTCACATTTTCTTCCTGGCAAGTCCATCTGTGTTTAATTCTCCTTGCCTTGGTAGAAGTTCGTAATAGAGCTGTTGACTACGACAAACCAACAGCAAGTCCAATTAACAATTTCAGAAATACCCACACTTAAAATGCTTACATCCAGTTACATACGTCCTGCAGAATAATCTATGGCTTTCATGTAAATTGGCTGATCCCCAAGAGTTAACTCTGCAGCAAAAAAAGAAAGCCAGAAAAGAACGTACAGTTTGAAGGAAGCTATTGCCTTTTCTGTAGGAGATGATGATGATGTATTTCATAGCAGATCCCTTGGTGACATTATGCCACTTAGATGTCATGATCAACACACTCTCACTTCCGTTCAATATTTAGATCCGTTGTGAAACGTGTTGTGGATCTTTGTACAGCTTCATCTCCTCTGCAGCCATAAAGGATGTGATCAAATTATTTCTACCTGCCTGTAGATAAAGTGCTCTGGAGGCATCATTTTTAGCCTCAGCCCAGGGGAACGGAAGTGATTAAACAATTGCTGTTTAAAAATAGCATCACACATCACCACAGTCCATCTTAGAGTCAGTTGCAAACTAGCAGCAGCAAAGATGTTTGTTTTTACCCTTTTCTGGGCTGCCATCACAGCCAAAATATTCCCTTTCTCTGAACTGATTTGTTCTGAAAGCCCAAGTATATATGTTTTCCTGAGAAAATCCTTATGATTAATAATAGTAGGTGAGTTATTTTGTGTGCTTTAATGAAACCCAGAGCACAGGAAGACTTGTGTTCAAACAAGGCTTGAACAAAAAATTCAGTGAAGGGTTTTTGCTTTTTATGTGTCTTTTGTTTGGTGTTCAGGATTCAAAGTTGTAGTATCACGTTCTGAATCCCTCTATGGAAAAGAAGGGTCTGACCCCAGTGGTGGATTAAATCACTTTATCCGGAATACCTGGAACTGCTTCGTTTTGTTTAGAAGCATGGGGCTGAGATGAGAAACGATAGCCTTATCTATGTATTTGTTTTCATGTTTCACTGTTGCCCTCTGATGAAGCAACTGTCCTCGTCCGGTTGAGGCGGCACAGGGACTCACGCCATCCCTGGACCAAATGAGCACAGACACCAATATGGGGATGCTGCAAATGGCGTTTAATAGCTGCAAGGTCACTCATTATATAGGCTTGCCCTTCGTTACCGCCCAGCTATGTACGTTAGTAATTTTCCACTTGCGTACGCGCTTACACGAATGCCATGAGCTCCTTGCGTGTTCCGTGCGTGCCCTTGGGGAGGTCATTTCCTTATAAGTCTTTCCGTACATCGCGCAATCTTCCGACCGCCGATCCCTACATCCCTACATTTCACTCAAACCAGACTGAAAAGCCTGATCTCTCTTAATTAAATCATGAATAAGTATGAGATTTCCTTCCTTTAAAGCCCAGCCTGCTGCCTGAGCTCAGGCTTTACATACTGGGCAGAGTTTGATCCTTCAGGTTCAGCTCATTGAACCCTGTTGTCAGCAGCTTAGAGTGATATGTTCAAAGTGCAAGATCTGGTCTGGCACAGAGAGAATGAGATCTATTTAACAAAATCCTGGCAGCCTAGAGCCTTAAATTCAGATTGAAGAGACGCACTGGCCACTGGCCTCCTTCCCAGGGCCAGGGGATGTCAGCCCTGGCGTTCTGCACCATGATCCCACTTCCTGGGACCCACATTCCTCGTTGCCACCTCAGGAATAAGCGTATGCTCCTGTCCAAGGTGAGTGTCAGCACAAGGTGAAAACCCCAGCTTCAGGGCTCATCTGAGCTTCCCAAAGATGGAGCCCCATCGTGTTTTTCCCTGGGGGTGTGAGCGCACAGAGCAGCCAAGGAACTGGGGCAGCAGCAGTTCTGGCCCAGCATCAGAACTTGCCAGGAGCACTCGCAGACCTTGGTGGTTTTGGCATGTGTAGTTCTCCTTAGGTTCTACGCATTAGCTGCGTTCTGTCTGTCGACTGTCATACTGCAGCTCGCCAACCATCCATCCCAAATTTTGGAGGGGAGATGCTCCTGATTATGGAGCATATGTTGTCCTTCCCTGTGCAGTGCAGAAGGCAGCCAGCGCAAGCAGAGGTGGGCGGTGGATGGCACAGGAAGAAGCTGGGGGACGATCCAGGAAACGTGATCTGTGTTCGGCACGCAGAGAGGCATCAGATGCAAAAAGCATCTTAGTGCTGGCAATTCAAAACAGAAGTAAAATTGCCTTCCTAATTTCATGGAGTGTGGATCGGAAACGCACAACCCGCTAAGGCTGCAGCACAGATGGAGCCCAACTGCTGGCAGTATGGTCATTTAAGGGGGAATGAGGATGGGGCAATATGTATAGGGCAAGGTCCTCCTCTTCCACTGGATGCTGGTTTTGTGCTAAAATCGTCAGGCATTGCCTTTGGTTGCCCCACTCATTTACCAGTTCCTCCAGGAGAGGAATTAGTGAAAAGCAGATATTGTGGGATCAAACAGTCTCCATTTGTCCAAGATTTTTCAAAAAGCAGCTGATTCAGTGCCTGCACGGCTCTGTAAAAGAGCTGTGGAGGGAAGAGCCTGTGATAGTAGTTCTGTGATAGTTCTCTGGCCTTTCCACACAATGCATAAAAGCCTTTTCTACTTTACCATATACCTATAGCCCCAGAAGGGCATCACTGGCATCAGAAGGCAATATTCGTGTAGACTTCCAGAGTACAGCAGTTGCCTTGGAGGGCAGTGGGATTTTCCCGAGGGAAGTGACTAACTGTGATTTTCTAATCAAACAGCAGAGAGTCATAAAGCAAACAAAGATTCAGATGCCAGCTTCACATCCCACTCCTTGATGTATTAATTCTCAGTAACACCTGACCCATCCACAGGCTGTGGAAAGCAGGACCGTGCTGCTGTCTGCCTGTCTTGCCCTCAGCCATTGAAGACGACACTCATCCCGCTGGGTGGCAGAGAGAGGATTTGTGAGCTTGCCAGGAGTCTATAAATGCCAGCACCTGAGCAAGAACACTAGGACAGATTGAAGAAGACATGATGACAACCTGAAGAAAAGGACTGATTAAGGGTAGTAGCTCCCTTTTGGAAGTGGGTGAATGCACAATGCATGAAGAATAGGTCTAATTTTGAAGTCGACCATTAAACCTATGCTCTGACACTTGCTATACCAATTTCAGGCACCTTAAAAGATGCTGTGGAATAAGCGTACATATGGTGAAGTGTGAGCATGCAATGTTTGGTTGAAATGAAGGCAGGGAGTGGGGAACTAGCTAAACATAGTTTTATGCTACACTGAAATACTCAACACAGAAAAATTAGGGTCATATTTTTTGTGTTGCCTTAAGTCCAGGCCAGATTTAATGGCTGAATTTTGAGTTATTTTGTCCCTCATCATTCCTGTGTTAAAAATCTCACAAACTTATTGTAACAGATTATGTAATGGCTTGACTGGCATGTGGGCAGAATCACTGTAGTACTTTGAAGCCCACCCCAACCCTCAGTCTTGCTGTCAGGTGAGTATAGATGCTGTCGTGGTGTTTTCTACATTAAGTTGAATCTCTTAGGCCAATTCAGGACACTCACTGTCAGCAACACGGTACCCAAATTTCAAATAAGCTTTCAAAGTAATCAACAATTTATCATTTATTTATGCATCCTTTTTATATCTAGCTTAACATTTAAGTATTAAGATAAAAAAGTCTTTGAGTTTACTATTGCATTTCTCTCTGCATAATTAAAAGTATGAATCTTTTTTGTTTGATAAATAAAACTCCTGTGATGGGGTATAACTCAGCTAACATTTCTGCTTTTAGTACATCTTTATTCCTGTATTTCACTGAAGGGAGTGGAAAAAAGTAGATGTGTGTCATACAGTGCTTTTTACATTTTGGAATTCATAACCCTCATAGGACAATAGCATAAATGATGCATCATCAAGTTATGCATCATCTGCTGCACACACCTGACACTGACTGAAAAGCAGCTTTCCTGAAGAATCCCTTCACACGGTCAGACATGAGGGGCTCTGCTGCCCTAGGCAAAACTCCATCTTTACCAGTCACCTGTACAAATGGGTGCCACATGTTTTGCAAGAACTACGCTCAAGACTTTCAAGTTCAACCTTTTCCTGTCACCCATGTTACATCTGCTTTTCAGAAGCAAGGCTGCTGCCGTGGCTATTTTGTTTGAAAATGGAGAAAACATTTGTTCTGTGCTTTGAATTTTTTTCCCTTTTTTTTTTTTTTTTTTTTTTTAAGCTCTTCCTGCCCACCCTACTTCCCATTCCCTCCCTGACTCCTGCTGGCCCAGGAAAGGTGAACAGCAGTCCTGCCACTGTGGAAGAAAGAAGCAAAGTCTTGCCCCACTGCGTAAATCAGACCACCTGAAAATGTCAGGCAGACAAAGCTGGTCCTTGTCCACTACAGCAGGAACCATGAACACCCAGCACTCACCTGAAACTCTGTCTTCACAACAGAGTAAAAGCAAAACAGCAGGGGGTTTGCTGTATATATTGATGGCTGTAGCTTGACAATGGAAGCATTACATAAAATTCAGAAATTTTCAACTTGGAAGGTGTCTGGAGAGAAAAGAAAACCTTGACCCTTTTGCAGGTTGAAAAAGAAAAAAAGGAGATCATGGAGAACAATATCTAAAACAAACACCGAGGAATACTGGGTATTAGAGAGTTATTTGGTGATGGAGAAGAAAACTTATTAGATATGAGTTCCAGTAATAGCTTTCTATAGCAACCACAGAAATATGAGATCTGGGCAAAAAGAAAAAAGGATTCCTTTTGCATCTCCTGATGAAGACAATGATTTTTCCTTGAATAAGGCTGAAGAAATTTATCAAAAGCCAGTATTCATAACATGCTCAACAGGGGAATATGAAAATATCTTACAATGTAATAGTCAGGTGTCTTATTCTTGCCCTGTATTCTTTCCTCTCCTCCCTAATGGTGGTGAGGAAAAAAAATATAAATGTTTAATTATTACCTTTTTTTTTCTTTATGGAATAAAACCCAGCTTTCTGAGTTGGATTTGCATTTTTGACCTTGTTAGGAAGTCAGCACGCATCTGTACAATCATATACTGAAGGACTTGGATGAGGAGATTAAAATGTCCAATAATTTCAACATAGAATTTACATGTTCTGATCCTTAAATTGCAAAGATAGTGCCATAACTATGGCAATATATACTTCTAATTTACCAAACAAAAAACTTAATGGTATAAAAAGTGGAATCAGAAGAGTAAAAATTTATCACGTACCTCGCCCAAATTAAACAGGAAAAATGTTGTTTCTGCTTAAAGTCTAAAGACACTTAAATAATAGCTATGTTTAGAAATTTCTTTTCAGATATGTGCTTGGCTTATTTTTGTACTTCTTACAGCCAAAACTTATTTAGTTCGGGTCTAATGATTGTTAGTTAACTTACAAATCCCTTAATTCAACTCTCTTTTAAATTTTGAAGAAATTAGCATAAGATATGAACAGGAAGACGAGAGAAAGGAAACCTCGTGTCCCAGACTTGAGCCTGACACTTGCTAAACGATTTGCACTGATTATTTATAGCTCAGACATGCAAAATTTCTGTTGCTCCTCTCCTGCAATGGAAGGATTGTGCTCGCTTCTTTCAGCTTCTTCACCATAGCACCTATTTTCACACATTCCTATTGCTGCTCCAGCCTGTCCCCATTACTCACTTGGATCAACCCTTACTCAAGCCTAGAGAAAGAAGATTGCAGCCCTACCAGATCTGCTGCCACCTTACTCAGTCCTGTCTGCAATGTCCTTGTGGAAACTCACGTACTCTGTATTTGTCCCGTGGTTCGCATCTTGTTCAGGTCGAGATGCCACTAGTAATAGACGTGCATACTGGCAGTAATAACGAGAAACAGTTGACAGGAAAGAACAAGGCTTTTTCTTTTTTAACCTCACTACTTGAATCCCTGCTGTATCTAGAAGCACCAAGGGCTTCAGATTCCCATTGTAAATGTACCTGTGTCAGCTGAAAGGCAGCATAATGTAAGATTTATATGTTACAATTATAAAGTATTATTTTTAGACATTTTTCCAGCATTACAACATTTCAGCCAAAATCTAAAGTTGCATAAAAGAGCACTCAAAATGTAAACCTTAAAATGCAGTTTTAATAGTATCCTCAGCTTGGCAGCAACCCAGCCTAGTATTGCTCCACTCCCATACGAGTCAGAGCAATAAACTGTGTAAAGACTATTGGTAGGCAACACCATCAGGAAGCACCTATACATAAATACTGGTTTCTATTCTGCCCACCAGAAATGCTGGAACATCCCATCCAGAGTTTCTACAGTTAATTCTTCAATTCTGTGACTAAGGCTTAAATCCACACCCCAGTATTGGGGGGCATCTGTATATATATGTCAAAATTGGTTTGGTAGGATTCTTTGGACTTGATGAGCCAAGGATTGCTAGATCTAGAACTGGAATGTGCTCAAGGTAAACCTCATTAATTAGGAGCATGTTGGTAAAAGCAGCTTTATTTGAAGAAACATGTGAACCTTGGCACAGGAGTTCTGATTAATTCCCATCCCCTGTCTCTCACCTGAGAAAAGCCAGGTGAAAAAGTCATGACAGCCTTGTCTCTCTCCTCCCCTAAATGCTCTCTGTCTTCATAAAAAAGTCATTAAGAGAGAGGACGGGGAAAAAAATACTGTTACTTCAAATCTGAATTTCTCACAGTTTAATTCAGTTTATACTGTGCTGCAGAACATGCTCAGTATCAGTCATCCCATTCGTACAGAAGTAATAAGCTCACCTCGCAATACCCCAGTGTTCGTGAAGAACACAAACCTCTTAGACATCTCAAAACATCATCTTTCAGTTTTGTTTCTTTTTTTTTTTTTTTGTCTCAGGTTGTGTTCTTCTCTGTTATATCTGATAATGATCAGTTAATCAGTTATTTCCTTATATCTGATATTTATTTATGATATGAAGAATAAGATGCATGGGAGCAAGACATGGAACCAGAACTCCTTTCTACCAACTGGGACCCCTAAATGTTTGACTGAGAAAATCATGTTCCTCCTACTTATGGTCCTCTGGCAAGTTGAAACAGGAGACCTGGAAGGTGTCCCTCTGGCTAGAGAACCCCCTGGCACAAGGGAAAAGGAGTTCACATCTCCTTATGGAGGGTCTAGAATGGTTCTTTTGGTTAGAAACTCTTACACTGTCTATGGGTCAACAGACCTCATCATCCATCTGGGTTTTAAAAGGAGAAAGCCCTACCTTTACAAGATGCCTCGGGGCTTCCTTCCAGGCAACAGAGCTACTGTGCTCTCAGCTGCAGCTCAGCCACGTGAGCTGAGGACAGCAAGGCGATTTTAGGCTCACCTGGTATTGGTATTTCTTGTTGAAGATCAGAGCACAGTCCTGTTCAGTACATGGTTTTGGGTTTGGGTTTTTTTGTTCATACTTCTGAGGCATTCAACTCTTAGTTTAAATTCCTAATACCTAGAGATTTGGGTCCTTCTATTTTTCATCATTTTTAATTCTAGACTTGTGACTTGTGGCTGTTTAATGAGATGTGTTTGCATTTCCTCAAGTCATAAAGGAGCATCCTCCTGGTGAGCCATCCTCCTTCACCATCTCAGGAAGACAGGCCTTTGCATTGTAGCAGCACTTGAGAGCACTTATAGATCCTGTGTGTTTGCGTGTGAAACCAGTTTCTCTGAATTTCATTCTGCTCCTACATAATGGCTGCTCTGCCTACTGCAGTATAAAATTAACTTCAAGGTGAGAGCTTAAACTGTGTGCATCGGCACAAAAAGAACCCACCCCAAAGTTATCAGCAAGAATATATTGTAAGAGATTATGCTGCAGAAAAATACCTGCTGCTGCTCCTTCCACCCCATTTCTGATGCAATCTCATCATGTAGCTCAGCTCTTTTTAAAGGAATAAGATGAGATAATATTGCAAAAGCGATATGCAGTCATGATTCAAGTTACACCTTTGTCTTCTGCTCATTAAGAGAACCTGAAAATGTTAGCAAATTATTACTTCATTAGCATGGATTCAATTTTATTGACATATTTTAAATTGATGCAAGGTCTTGCTACTATGGACCGTAGAGATACCGTCCATTAATAGTAACATTAAATTCATTTAAGTCTAAATTTCAGGACAGGATCAAAACTACGGGACTCTATTGGTAGAACAATGCCAAATTTAGCAGTAGAAAAAAAAAAAGGAGTCACAATCATGGCACATATTTTTTAGTACTTTTCTGGACAGGATGGCTAGGTGCAAATGGAGAAAACAGGTTCATTAATGATGATTTTGAAAAACCACAACTGTAGTTTTATAGAATTATAAAAAACTGTACTGAAGGATTTCAGATATAGTTCCCTACATAAAATGTTGTTAGTTTGTCTTGTCAGTCCGCTGATGCGTGTGTGCTGCTCCATTTGGCATGAAGGGAAGCTGTGGGTGTCTTGCTGGAGTAATAGAGCCCCAAGTGAATATGCTGGCAATTTTAGAATGATCATTTTTATTCCCTTTCTCTTTAAAGCTCTCTCTATAAAGGCTTTATGTTTCTCTGAACTTTTTCAAAGTTGACTGTTAGGACAATGGGATTTTTAATCTACCATCATCTCCATCCTTCTCTCTCTCCCTCTTCCTCTCTTGTTTCTCCTGTCTGTTAAGCAGAGGTTTCAGGATATTTTATTTTACCACCCCCTTCTCTTTGCAGTGATTTCAGAATAAACTCCAAATCTGAATAATCTCAATAGCTAGGCTACTAACTTTATATTCACACTGTAACAGACTTTTTGGGTTACTTATTTCCAATAACCAGTGATCTCCCATAAAACTCACCAGATTTGAGCTGGAATACTGGGTTATTTTACATACTCTTTCTCTGAAAATATTAACAACAGTACTAAAAACCCAAACCCAAACCAATCAGCTGATTTAAGAGCCATTCTGAATACACAGAGACTGCTTTTTGCCTTTAAAAGTCTGGTTTTACTCCAAGATATAATTCACATAATTTAGGGGTTATTCTAAAATAAGTAATTAATACATTTTTATTTTCCATTCATTTAGTATGAAATAGAGAGCTGTGGACTTGGCTCATTATTCCAGGATATCTTCTACATGAAAACTACAAATATTCTGAAGTTTCCAAAACAAACAACCCCAAACCTAAAAGTTAGCTTAAAACCTCAGAAATCAGCCTGAGGGAAGCTCAAGGAAATGAATAAAAATATCCAGAAGGAATTAGAATTAACAGTGCAGAGACAGTAATTGGGTTGACTTTAGGCTAACTAATTCACACACTGAAAGTCTCATGATTTTAGGATTTTTTTTTTTTTTTTTTGGTCTTTCAATGTGCTTCAACTTGTCTTCAGTCTCATTTTTGGCCTTACTGGAGAGATGCAATTTGTGCTGCATATTTCCTACACTTCTTTTTCTCATTGCCTGAATACATACACATGCATATATGGATGTATATGTAGATGTTGGTCTGGTTTGTTTGTTTGGTTGGGTTTTTTTCTAAATTTAAATGGAAAAGACCTTCTTTTAAATTAAATGCACCACAAGCAAACTACTGCAAGCCAGCAAAGTAATTACTGCCTGAGGTAGACAGGCTGCAGTCCTGTGCTCATATGTGACATTTCCCTGGCAACTGTGTGACACAGGAGCTAAAACTTCCACTTCAAATATAGTGTTAAAGCCTCCTTCTTCACCATTAAAAAGTAAGTTATGATATTCTGCCTTTTTAGTAGGGAAAAATGCATACTGCTGCAGTGTGGCTAAGTTCTGAGCATTTAGCCCAAGGTAACATGAAAATAAATTCATATACTTCAACAAAGTAATTTCAAATCTACACTGGAGTAACTGAAAATAAGCATTTTTCCCTTGAACTCAAAATTTCTTCCAAACGGAATTGTTCAAGGAGATCCCAAATTTTCACCTAAAACCAGGCAGAGAGAGACTTTTCCCCCTTTGTAAAATTCAAACCTCCCTTGCTGTATTAACTACCTAGATATTCATATGGTCAGCACAAATTACTGGGATGACTCTGCCAAAGAGAGATACATTTGCAGCCAGCAATCTCCTCTCCTCAGATGTCAGTGGTCATATTGAGAAAGTAAACAAAATTAGAGATTAGACTGAGAAGAAAAATAACATCAAAAAACTCTAGTTTGGTACTTCCAGTAAAATAAGAGCTCATCTTCCTGGAAAACTTTCTGGGCTATTTGTGTAGCTTCTGCATGACTAGAGGACCTGACACTACATATATATATATATATATATATATACATATACGTGTACAGCTTGGGGGTCCTTATGCAGCTAGTGCTTTGCAGAAAAACATTGGCACAGCCTTAAACTGGAAATGAGATCCACATTTTGGCCAACTTGGCCAAACTAATATGAGAAGTTAGAGGCAGAAAAAGGTTTTGTATCATGTTTTTCTTAGTGGTGGGTTGCTCTTCCAGAAAGCAGTGATGAGGGAGCACTTTGTAGGACATCTGGAAACCTGTAAGGAGAAAGGCAAGAGGCAGTGTTGAGAAAATCAAGCTGAAGTCTATCCTTTCCAATGAAAAGAGATGTTTGCTCCCCAGACATGGAGTCACAACTTACAGTTTACACACCTGGATTTTCTGGATAAAATAGACTCAATGAAAGCCTCCATCTGAACTCCCATCTGTTCAGATTACTGCATTTCTTCAGGTTGTCCTGTGAAGCAATATTGTACCCATGCTGAGTAATATTGTTTGGCCTCTGGATTGCTCCAGGAGCTTTCAGAATGATTATAAGCCAGTACTTCTAGTCTGGAGGTCTGTGAGAGTCGGGATGCTTACCAGTTTAGGTGGTACTATGATTGCAAAAGAATGAAAATAACCACTAAGTCTGCACCTTTTAACCAGCAAGTACCTCTTGAAAACATTATAGTTGCTGAGAAAAGTAAGCATATCTATTTTAATCTCAGATTTTTTGAGTTGTGTAGTGGAATGTATAATAACATGCCTGGCTATAAAGTTAGAATGAAAGGCAAACAAAATAATAGGCTATTTTTCTACTGCTTTTTTTACTACAGGAGAGGTTACGGTATCAACAAATCATCTCAATGGTGTGGCCTCACCTCTAATTATGTCTTCAGTTTTGCTTATTTCATAGAACATGTAACACTAATAAAGGAATATACTGAACAAAGATGCAGACTGTAAAAAAAAACAAAACAGAAACCTTTAGATAATTTGGGGGGTTATAGGTGGATATATGGACAATAATAGCACAACTTGTGCAGAAATCATGAAAAAGGAAGCAGTAAATAAAATACTTAGTGCTGTATATTACTTACCAGGAGGTAAACTCTGAGATCATAGAAACATTCCTAATGTAAGAAGGATAAAGCATTCAATAAAAAAGCTCTCACCTTTCAAACATGTAAGAAGACATAAAATTCTACATCTTCTCTCCCATCTTCTTCTCACCCTACTAACCTCTGGAACTCAATGCTAGTCACTGTTGGGATTCTAAAGAATAAGGGCTTGTACGGATAGTAAGAGCATCCACCATAAAATGCATAGTGACAACTTCATAAGATGCTCACACTTCATGGAATTAGCCAACCACAGGCTGGAGTCAGAAAAAAAATCCTCTTGGTGCAAGCTGGTGCCTTCTGAGGCGTCCTTGTGTCTTTCCAAGGGCTAGTGAGAAGAAAATTCCTGGGGTTTTTTTGACCATGCCAAAGTCCATAGTGAGGTTAAAACATCTCCTGAAACATAATAAAAATTATTTTGATTTTTTTCTGCATCCAAAGTAATTAGTAACAATGCAGAGGGTCCCCAAACTGCTATGAATATGAATAATTTTATATTCCATGGAATTCAGGTCTTCTGTTCCAAAAATTATTCCTCCCAGCTTTTTCCACTCTAGCAGTCTCTCACTGGAGGTACATAGGACATTATTTCTGCAGATGGGAGAAAGCATATAAATAAAGAGGAGATTAAATGCAATATTTGTTTGAGTTTGGTCTTGGCACTGTATTGATACAGTCTCTTTGGCTTGCACACAGGTAGATGGGTCATTCACTACTCTCCAGAATACATCAGGCTATATTCCCTGCAAATAATGTCATGAGGAATCATGCCCGGGTGAAATTATTCTCCATCTACCTGCTGGTTTTGCTGTCAAACCTAATGTGTGCTGTGAGCAGGGAGCTGGGGAGTCAACATCCTGTAAACACCTCTGAAAGGCAGGGCAGGGAAGAGGAGGATAGTTCATGTTGCAGTTAAAAGTATTTGCTATTGAGTCATTTAAAGATTTCCCATTTTTCAGAACCTTTTAGCTACCATGGTTCAATGTGACATGATATATACATAGGCATACACCAGGTCCTGTCAGCCAAATAAATGTCATGTCAGTACTTGCAACATCTGAATGGAGAATAATTTGCTAATGTTGTGTAATGAGGTGTTAGGTCGCTGCTACAGCATGAGGAGGCTGGTGCCACGATGACGTTGGCATTACCTTTTCCTGCCATAGAGGGAAGAGGAGCAGTGGCAGCCGTTAGGTTGCAGGTTTCCCCTCCATCCTCCTGCCAGCCCTGTGGGACTCATGCCCAGCAGGAGCGGCTGCTGGAGCAGCTGCCCGCTCTGCACCAGAGAAGGGGCAGATGCAGGAACATCTGCAGAAATGCATAAATCTCCTGGAGGGAGCACCAAGGGGCAGTCCTTTTTGCTGGAGAGGGCTGCACATAATTTATTTTCATTCATGGTCTTTTCCTTTCATGCTAGCAGATAAGCAATCTTCCTCTTCTCAACTACATCCTTAATTATAGTAGACAGAAGATTATTTACCACATTGCAATTTCTTTCAGATCCATTAGTTTGCTCAATGTACAGCTAACCATGGCATTACTTCCCTTTGACAGTGTTATTGAGAAAGGTTTTGCTAAACACAAAAGCAACACGTTGGTGTAATAGCACTCAAAACGTTGTATCTGTGCTAGCTGTGGTTTAAAGGGTTAGGGAGACATAGTAACAGTACACCTTGAATTTGCACAATCCGCACCGCAGGACCATCAGAAGACTTGAATACGAATAATTGATACAATAATCGTGGAAAGCACTTCTGAAATGGGACTATATTAAGTTTATTAGCGTATAAGAGGACTATATAATAGGTCAAGTCATTAACTGGAATATTGTTATAGATTGAAGAAAGAACCTGATTTTTAAAAATAAATTATTGCATTATTTTTACTTTGACTATTATTTCAATAGTGAAATGTCTGTTATAAAATGTGCCTTGAAACATTTGAGGATGAATTTTATATTCCTTCCAAAGTAGACACCTTCAGCACCAATACACTGGTTACTTTCATATATTTTCACGCTTTTATCTATAGCCTTGATGGTTTAAAAAAAATTGGTTTGTTCACTTTTTTCCTTTTATAAGAAGTGCTTTTCACATGATTTCTGAAAGCGGGGCTTTTAAGTCAGTGGCTATGGGAGTTCATATCACTCCATCTCAAGCAACAAAAGACAGATACAGTGGACAAGGAATAGCCAGGCAGTGCACAGAGGTAAACGGACCATTTCAAAGGGCCAGAGCAGAGTGGAGGAAGAGGAGGAGGATTGTGAGAGCAGTGTTGAGCACTCAGCCTTTGCTGGGTCATGCCATAAGGTGAATAAAGGAGTGAGAAGGACGGTGGCTCTTTAGGTTCTGCCATACCATGCTGCCAACAGCAGCTCCTCTTCAGTCCTGGCAATCATTTGAGGTTTTTTTAATCCCATTTATATTTTTAAGGCAACCTCTGAATGTGTTAAAAACTTGAAAAGTCATGTTAAAACCTCAGAAAGTTCTGTTAAAAACTAAAAAAACTAAAAATAAAATAAAATAAAATAAAATCCTCAGACATACCAACAAGACCCTACTGGTTTATACCCTTTAAAATACCTGAAAGAAAGCTGAACTGATTTTTGCAATCTCAGGTGCCTCTTCTCCAAGCAAGGCTTCTTTCTGGTTCCCCCAGACATCTCACAAGATTATTCCCAGTCTTCAGAAGAACATTAAGGTCTATTCACATAACTGCTCACTAGCGTTGAGTTTTTCCCTTAGGAGAAACAGTACATGCAGTTTATCTGTTTCACCTCCCAGCTGGGCTGCAGGAACTCTCCCGTGTTTCTCCACCTCACAGCAATCCCCTCCATCCTGGATTCTTACTATTAGCAGAGGACCTGCTGCCTGTGAAAGGAGGTTTTTTTCTCTCTAAGAAGCTCACACAGGCATCCTTAGAAAGAGAGCACGTCCGTGACAGTGTGTTGCAATGTGCTGCAATGCGAGGCACATCCTGAGGCTTTTCCTACTATCAGGATTGACTCTTCCTCATTACTTGGTTTTGTTGTGTTTTGGCTTTTTTTTTTTTCCTTTGGAATGCTGAAAGAAATACTTGCATTAATTATAATTTTTAAATTTTTTAAAATTCTTTCCTTTTCCCATAAATCTAGTAATGAGCATCTATTTTTAAACACCAGTTTTGATCTTGCGTGTGGCAGCAGCTCAGGTTATAGATTAGTTACTGGGGTAGTGAAATTAATGAAATCTCTGCTGCTTAGTCTAATAATATGAGGAATATGGCCAAAGGGGAAGTGGAGTTTGAATGGGAAAAAAAAAAAAGAACAACATTCAGTTACAGTAACAATTGTGTTATATATTTTTATATTGATTTGAAATCCACTGTTTCTTTAGGTCCCCATTCAATTCTCTGCCTGCTGTTACCCCAGGGTCTGGGATTTAACAAGCCTTTCAGATGAACGCTGCACTCCCGCTTTTCACAGACACTATTTCAGGCTTTGAAAACTTGGGAATGTGTTCTTTTAGTGTCTTGCCTTCTGAGACATTTTTCAAGCTCCTCTTTCTATCCATCACAACTTGTAGCAGAGCATTTAAAAACCATAACCTGAGACCCCAGAAGATGATTTCATAGTAAAGAACAGTTTCCCATGCAAATTCTTGCAGGGCACTGTCAGGCTTTGCGATATTCTATTCAGTATTTTTATTTGCAGCTTGCTCAAGTCAGTAAGGAGACTTCAGGTGACTTCTGCAGACGATGTCTCAAGCCTGTGTATATTAGCTCTCTGTATGAGTGGCCAACTCCCACTCATGGTAGTCCTACATCCCTTGATCATATTCAGTATTTTATAATCATCAACTCATCAGTTGAAGTTAAATCTAAGCCTAAACTTCATTCTTCTAACATCTAAATTGAAAAAGTAAAAAAAAAAAAAAAAAAAGGAAAATCCATTTGAAGCAACAGCTGCTGTTAAAACTCCAAGGATAATTTTCAGGCAGGGTTTTAAGAAAAAACCCCAAACCCTTATGTCATATCTGACTTCTGACTTCCCTTTCTTTTCTCAAAACATGGCTTACTTTTCAAACATGTCTTTCTTTGATAAGCCTCAGAGCACTAGTGTTAGCAGATGTTCTGAATCAACATATCAGTGATTTTTTTTTTTTTTAATGAAGCAAATAAATTAAAGATCAAAATGAATATTGGAATAATACAATGCATTTCTTCACATGAGGGAGTGACCTCGTTTGCCACTCTGCTTTCCAGGAGCGATGTGCTGGCAATGCTAATAAAGTGCTATCAATTCACATGCTTTCTCAGTTAAATACTGTTGACTTCAAGAAATGACACGTTTTAAATCGCACAGTGCTGTATGATACGTGACACACACACAACTCCGTGTGTTCTAGTGCTTGCCTACTCAGTACAGTAATGACCCAGGTATGGGATGGAGCGTGGCACTGGGGCTATGGCTCTTAGCTGAGTGATGCTTCAGCTTTGTCCAGAACTGGGTTCTTATGTGCAGAACTGTCAGGATTGAAATATGTATTATGACTAATGAAGGGAAAGTTGGGCCCATTATACTCGGCCCCCTGATCACCCAGAGAAGTTATTATTTGGAGAAGACTGAGGGGGGATCGTATTAATGCTTAGCAATATCTTAAAGGGTAGGGGTCAAGAGGATGGGGCCACTCTCTTTTCAGTGGTGCCCAGTGGTAGGACAAGGGGCAATGGGCACAAACTGAAATGTGAGAAGTTCCACCTAAATATAAGGAAAAATTCTTTACCGTGTGGGTGCCAGAGCCCTGGAACAGGCTGCCCAGAGAGATTTGTGGAGCTGTCTTCTCTGAATACTTTCAAATGCCACCTGGATGCAATCCTGGGTAACCTGCTCTGGGTATCCCTGCTTTGGCAGGGTTATTGGACTAAGTGATCTCCAGAGGTGCCTTCCAAACCCCACCGTTCTGTGATTCTGTGATGTGTGGCTGCAAAACATGGCCAAAAGTGAGTTTCCCCTGGCTTTCATCTGACACATGGACCTGCAGCAGGGGAGCAGGGGTCAGATAACAGCATGTGTTTCAGTGGGAGCTCAGAGTTTGGGGCTCCCCGTTACTAGTCCACACTCAATTGTTTGTCTTTGCTCCTGTTGTTCCCAGTGACTGATAAATTAGAGTGAAGCTGGGTACGCCTTCTTTGCTGAAACCCTAAC
The DNA here is from genome assembly GCA_024611175.1 of Megaceryle torquata. Lineage (NCBI taxonomy): Eukaryota > Metazoa > Chordata > Aves > Coraciiformes > Cerylidae > Megaceryle > Megaceryle torquata. The sequence continues at coordinate 64,379 of JANIJG010000355.1, read as the reverse complement.
TTAGCTTTTCTGTGTAAACACCCTTTTAGTATTTGTATTTTGCTCCCACCTTTGTAAAATAAAATAATAATATTCCCTTGCCTCATATGGTGTAATGAAGTTTACTACATTAAAGACAGTGAGACACTAGTTGCTATAGTAATATACTATTTAAATAACTAAGGGGAAAAAAAAAAAAGAAAAGAAAAGAAGTGTTTCTAACAAATGCAGTTTATTGAAGGCTGCTTGTTTTGCATGAAAGGTCTTCGGGATGGTGGACACATGATATAGGAATTCTCCATGAATCTATTAAAAGGAAAAGAGCCTGGAAGGGCAATGAGGTGTCCAGTGGTAGCAAATATTGAGCATGAAGAAAACCTTCCCATACTGCCCACATCCAGGCTTAGCTGCCTGCTAGCGAAGCAACAGCCGTGGTGGGTGAATTGTCCATCTGATACTGTCAGCCTAGGTGAGGTACCTCTGACCATTCCTTCAGAGACCAACCAAGGCTCATGGTCTGTTTTAGGAAGAGAGAGTAGTCACATCCAGTGCTTGTAGAAGAGCCAACTGGTTTGATCATTTGTATAGACACAGAAGCCTGGAGTGTAGCTCCTTTCCTATTGGAAGCAGTTGAACTCTCTGCTGCTAGATTAAACTGTCTTTGGAAAATACATCTGGTCCTGAGATCAGAAACCCACCAGTAGCTTGTAGTGCAATGGTTAAGGAATTATAGTGTGGGGAGGGAAATCTGGGCTTGAACTTTCCCTGGCAGAAGGTGAAATTAAATATATACACTCCATTTCTTGGGCAAACGCCGTAAGAAATAGCTAGCGTATATAACACATAAGCACTACTACCAATCATGCTCTCGAGGGCCAAGTTTTAAAAATAAAGTGACTTCATCTGTATTCTTCACATGTTTGTTGGCTATGATCTGTGAACAGCTATTAGATCAAATTCCTCAAGAGATTTAGGGAAAAGAAGGCTGATTTCTGAGTCCTGATCAGCCCGAAGAGTGAAGTAGGCACCACCCTGCCGAGAGGAGAGAAGCTGTGGGCAGCAGAGGAGGCCAAACCCTCCATGCCCAGGGCTTGTACCAAGCAGACAGAAGGACATTTTGAGAAAAACCTTTGACTTAGGTGCTTCACTTCCACCTAGAGTCACACTTCACGTACCTGCATTGTTTTCAGATCTTGTCCACAATCATACTGAATAATTTCCTAAGTGGCCATTAGTACCTGTATCTTTCTCCCACCTTTTTAATATTCCCTTGAAGATGGAAGTGGAAGAAGAAAATTAGGAGCCTACCCCATTCTGTAGATACGCTCCTTAGTCTTGAAGGCAAGGATAATTATTTTCATTTTATTTCAGATCATGATACAGAAAAGATTAATATGACAAAGAAAAAGTTGGGTTTTTATGAACATTTTCAAAGTTGTTTATTTTCTAATTTATCTTTCAAGAAGAAAGATTTTTTATTTTTTAATAATTAGGTGCTCTAATCCTTTATAAAATTTTGTTTGGATTAAAATGCACAAATAGAAATGGAGAAAATGGGTGAAAATGTACTTTGGTAATAGGTTAAATGCAAAAGGTATAACTTTCAAACCAAACCTTTTAACAAGTGACTCTCTGTTGAAATCAATAGGAGCTGAGATGGCTGACTGAGCAGAAGGTGGGAAAAATAATAGTTTGTTGCTTCTCTGCAGTGAAGATAAGTCAAATCAGTCTACCATGACCTCAATATCTAGCAGACTTTTTGTTTAAATGGCTTATTTTACATATGAGCAATGGTATTCTAACCTTGACTCCAGTATGCACCAGATTCCACTAACAGCATTAATGATGGAAGGAAAAAAATACTGGTATAGTCCAATAGGCAAGTTTTGGTGTATTTTTTGTTTGGGTTTTTGTTTTGGTTTGGTTTTTTTTGCTTTTGGTTTGGTTTGGCTTTTTGTAAGCAGAATGTTTTAATCAGGAAATTCTGAGTCACTGTAGTAAAGCAAAGTGTTTCATGGGAAAGTATCAGTTTTGAGAAAAATTTTGTCTGATGTTTTACAAATCAAGGGTGAAAACTCTGATTTTGGTAATATAGAGGAAAATCTACCTCTAGAAATAAGTGTCCATATATTTGATGCACACTAGAGACTTGAATCCAACTGGCCCCAGCATCTATCTCCACTGGGGGATAGTCTCATTCTTTTTTCCTATTCCAAAATTACATTTATACAAAGAGGAACCACTGTGATAAATACTTCCTGAACAATCTGTTATCATTCCCACCTGGGAAAAGGATCATGCCATCGTTTTGAGTGTAGTGGTTAAGTCAGCCTTCTTTCCTCACCCGTACACTTCTACATGTTCAAAAAATGTTTATTTACTTGTGAAAAGTAGACTTAGCCTGGAGAAGGACAGCACAGGAATACACAACAGGCTGGCAGGGCCAGGTCTCCAGGAGGAGCCCCAGCCCGAAGTCCCTGAACCAGACAGAGAGAGAGTTGAACTTGGCTCAAGCATACCTTAGGCGAATGCCTCCAACACTGAGTTTTTATAATTATACTTTATGGTGAAAACTTCTGAAACCTCTTGGTTATACCTCACCTCAGAATAGGACTTTAGCAATCTGAAAATGTTTTATGGGATAAGGGAATTACATCCTGTCTTGGGCTACTTTTCAAATTGGACCCAAAGTACCATTATTGAATAGTTTTTCAGTTGTTCTGGCTGGTAACTGCCTTGACTCCATCATGATGAAGCTTTTATACCTTTTAAAAAAAAAAAAAAGAATTTTGGCAGTAATTGCCTGAATAAACTGAAGGGAATTTCAAGCGTTGAATACTCCTACATTCTGTGAATTTTAGGACTTCTTTTTTTTTTTAGTGTTCTGCAGGTATTAATAAGTTAGGAAAGAGTATTAACACTTCACTCATACTCTCAAATATCTGCTCATGCAAATCAGTATCTGCTCATGTAAATCATCATGTTGATCTCCTTTTAGGATTTTAAATAAACAGTTAACAAAATGGCTTTAATTATTTTATGGTCCTTCATGTCAAGGAAGTGCACTCCCTGGTTTAGAGGAAAGTGTTTGAAACATCATGGGGTAAAATTAAATTATTTGACCGAGACCACAGAAAGGCACTTTCAAAGCTGAAATCATAAAGCAGTAGACCTTACTTAAATCACCTCCACAGAGGTTTAAGCTCTGAAGTGTTATGCTTGTCATTGTAAAAAAAAGCCCAAACTATGTACAACGTCAGCCTCAGTCACTCAGCTAATAAGTGTAATCTGTTAAACTGCTATAACTCAGATGTGTTTGATTATGTGCACAGCAGCCATGGCTCTAATGCTTTTTAGCTAGTGGGGTTCTCAGCAAAAAATTGCGCTGTGGATGTGTGTGTGTGCATGTGTTTGTAGGCAGCAGAGGTTTGAGAGTGTGGTAGGGTACAAAACAAAACCATTGAAAATGATTAATTTTCATGATAATCTGTGCAAGGTGAGAATACTTGGTTATAATTGGGAAAATAGAAGGAGACTTTGTAATTGTCCTTGCAACATCCTTCTCTGCAGCACTTTTTGTGGGTAGCTGGAGTTGCCACATGCCTGTCTCTGCAAGGTTGGGGCAGCCCATGAAATCCCCTTTGGGAGCTGGTGCTTGGTTAGGGAAGGAACCAGAATTCACTAATGAAAAAAAAACTTCATCATAAAAAAGAGTTCAAGAGCAGAATTGCACAATTAATTTGTAAAACTAAGAACACAAATAAAAGCAGATTATGGAGGGGAGGACCCCCCTCTCTCCCAGGTAAGAGTGCACACTAGTGCACAACACCCAAGTTGAACGTCCACCTCTCTAACTCATGCTCTCAGAATTCCCACCAAGCTATGTTTTTTTCATGAAGCAAGAAAGGCAGCAGGAGACAGGGAACTGCTCATGTCTGCCTCAGTTTTACCAGGGGTGAGATGACTCATAGATGCCACACTTACAGAAAATTAGGGTGCATAACATCCTATTTTTTCAAAATTTCAGAAAACTTTTGAAAGCTAATTTTAGGTGCAATTGGTAACTTTGAGCTGTACCAATCACTATGCATAGAAGAAGATTGATTTTTTTTTTTTTTTTTTACATTGAAATTATAATTGACCATTCTAGGATCCACACATCAAAGGCAAGTAATTACAACGACCAGTTCATGGGCTTGGTGGATAGCTAGGTGAAAGGGAGTTTGTCTGGTTATTAACTGAGAAACCCCCCCCAAAGACCTTGAGGCTTTAATGATATATAATTATCATTAAAAATACATAAGTACTGGGAAGGTATGGAATTCCTTATTATTTTGGATAATTCACCTCTGCTTTCAAAGGTACTCGGGAAGCTGCAGAATATGTACATCTACTGTCATCCCTCATGCCTCCCAGCTGCAAGGAGAGGAAGATAAGAACTGGCATGATAATGCAGAACAGACTAGTCTGGGTACTTTTATGACCAAAATGCAATTTTCTTTCTTCTGGAATATTGTGGATCAATTTTATGCTGAATTTAAATATCTGCAGAATCATAGGTTTAATATAGATAATGTATTTTTTAAGTTTTTCTGATTTAATTTCCTGGCACTCTTTCTCTATTGTACACTGCAGGGTTTGTTATATAACAGGGTTTAGATGATGGATAAAAGTAATATTATAATGAAATGCGAATTAACGCTACTTCAATTTGGTTGGGTTTTGGAGATGACGACTATCGATATATGGATTTTCTTGTTCCAAAGGAATATAGAGTCAATAGCACTAAAATAGGGATTGATCAAATGAATTGTCTTATTCATGTATGTAACTGCTTTCACAACTCATAATTTTCCCAAAGGTTCATAAATTTTAAGGATAACGGGTATTGTAATAACTTAGCATCAGTCTACATTATTGTGGCTTTTCGTAGAGTCAGCAGTTTATCTCAGGCCTTATCATGGTTTTCAGTGAGTAACAGAAGTCATCTGAGGAAGGGGATGGAGAAGAGCGCAGAAACCAGTGAATTTGGGGAGCAAGAAACACCTATTCCCAGCTGCTGTGGCCGCTCACTGCTGGCCACCAAGCTGACCAGCTCAGACCTGCATCACAGTGATTGCAACTTCGCCAGTCAGTAAAATCTGACTTCCTGCATAATGCAGATCAAAGATCAAATAAATGTGGGAGATCAAATACGTGCGATATCGCGAGTCCAGCTGTTTTGCAAGGGAATTTCTTTACTATGCATGGTTACAAATTCTTCTCCTTAATGTATCAGAGATAGTAGCCAAGCCAATAAAAAAAAAAAAAATAACCCAAAGAAAGAAACAAACGAAAAGCCCATCAACTTTTGGTAGCTAATTTTGTGAATAGCTTTATCAGTTTTGGTATCACTGACACTGGAGAGTAAACATAATTCTCAGGTTAGTGTGCACATGAAAGGAAAAATTCCAAAAGAAAAAAAATATAAAGAAATCAGGTTTAATAAACCAGTTGTCACAACATATTGTATGGTACATTCACATTTAAAATAAAATTCAAAGCCATTTAAAGAATGCATTTATCTATGAAGAAAAAACATAGTTAAATGTAACTGTATCAGCTGCAACAGTAGATTATGAATAAAAGATCACATGTGCCGTTTATGACATCTTCAAACAGGGAGTGCCAAAATGTGTTCTAAGATGGCAGATCGATGTATTTCAAATTCAGGATCCTTTCCAAGGTCCTCTGAAGTCAGATTTAAAATAATTCCTCTAGAATCTGACTCTTCCTTGAGTCACTGTGGTAAAAAGCAATAGGAAAAAAAATATAGCACTTAATGGTTCAGTTAAGAACCACAACATGCAAAGCAAGAGAAGTATATTACGATCAAGGGAACTGAAACATTTCCATTAAGAAGACTGTGCCTCCAGGATCTTCTGGGATGGAGAATGAAGGAGACAAAAGAACAGAAAACCCCACCTGTTTTACTTGATCTTTTTTAAGTGGAACCCAAATAACTTTTACAGCACATTACCACAACAACAACAAAAAAGCTTTATTTTCTTCGAGCTCCATATGGTGAGAGACTCCAGAAAAGGAGAAGCTTTCCACCCCCACCAGTAGGCTACATGCACCATGTTATTTACATGAACTTTCATCGTCAGATAACTTTGGCAATTACTTAGGAGTCATTAAAAACATAAGCAAACTCCAAATTGATTGAGTGATGACATTAAAGGCATCTGTGAGATGATTCATTCGGTCCAATCGATGCACTGTGTTGCATTCGGTTCCCGATGTAGTGCTGTCGAGAGCTCTGCTGGCCTCGTTCAGGGCTCTCAGGCCAAGTGTCCCTTCTGGCTTGCCCTTTTTGACTGACAGGAGTCAGGGAACGGCTAATGGGAAAAAGGATGGCCAATAAGCTGAACTCTGCTCCCTGTGCCTGCTGCAGGTCATCACAGCGGTGAGCTGCAGATGTTGCAACATCTGGCCTGGGAGCAGGTGAGGGCAGCAGCACAGTCGCAGCACTGCAGTGTGGGAACTGCTGGCTCTGGGCAGAAAGTGTCTGCAAGTGAGATGTTACACAGTCCCGTTTCTTCCTTTTGCCCAGGGCATGGGGCCAGAGAGCTCCTCCCCTCCAGTTTGGCTCCCTGTCTGCTGAAAATGGGGCATTCTGCTGCCCGCTTACCAGGGTATATTTGGAGGAACATGAAGCTTACGTACACTTTTTATCTTTAAAGATATATTTTTTCATACCTCTCCTCATACAAATAAATTTCTGGGTTTTGGATGATTTCCCAAAGTTGTCACGACAGAGGAAAGGCTTGATGGGGATTTAAATTAGAAGGTTTTTTGCCAGATCAATACAGGATTGTCATTCAGTATGTAAGGGGAATACTATGAGACACTTTTGAGGGAATAGGGCAGGCAGTTAATAGTTGAGGGGATAGGTAACAGGATAAGAAGTATTTTATCTTGTAACAGATTCCCCCCTCTTTTTATTTACAGTGGACTATATCCTGAAGTGTAAGAAATCTGCCAAATTGATAACTAAGACAAATGCTTTAGCTAATTCCAACTTCAATGACTAACAAGAAGAAAGGCAAAACTCTGGTTACTCCAACACTTTGTCTTTATATTTTTTCTTTCTTTTTTCTTTCCTTAATGTAAATTAACAATGACCCAGATGGATATCCATGTTCAATCCTACACAGGTACAATTCACTTGAGGTCTTATTTAAATCCAGTCACCTCTGTTGCTGAGAGGAGATTGTTATTACCCCATGTCAGTTGATCTGCCATGCTCTCTGCTGGTGTTTGCAGCCTGTGTTATGATGGAGAGGTGTTTACACTGAATAATCACTGGTGGCCAGCCTTGCAGAAAAGGAAGAGGCAAGAATTTCATAGCTAAAATTACTTTCTTTCTCTTTGAGATGGATCCCATCAAATCAATGTTGTGAGAGGTAAAAGAGTTTGGGTGGCCTTTCAGTGTCACTGAACAAATTGTTGCTATTCTTTGCTGTAAAATGACAATGCTATTTCCAGAGCTCTGAGTCAAGGCAACACTGTTCCCAGACACTGAATCCTAATTGTTAGATTTCATTGTTTTATTTTGAGGTAAGTTCATGACAGTGAATATATGAGAGACCAAATATGGTAATTTGGTTTGTAAAAAACATGTATGTTAAAACTCTAACATTTCCACAAGTGGGGGAAAAAATACATCAGGCATTTGTCAGACTATCATGATCTCTTATGATCTGGCTATGGGAAAACACTATCTAGTTAGTCCTGCTCTCTCCAAACAAAAAGGAGCAGGCTACATACCTGATGATGGGAGCAGAACCCCAACTGTAAATGCAAACCCCCAGATTCATGCATGCGCTTAGTGGCTGTATCTGCATCAGTCTGCAGTGCTGACCTGGAGCAGCTGGTGCCGATGTAAACCAATCTGAACTGAGGTGGAGAATTTGATGCAGAATGAGGCTAGACTAGAGCAGGTTGATTCCTACTGCTGCCAAAGCCTCCACAGCCAGCCCTGTCCAGGCAGCGCACCCAGAGCCCCAAGGGTGCTCACTCATTTTGCGTCCCACTTGAACGTGCAGCTAGAGACACTCTGGGATCATTTTTAGATTAGCTGAAGTGTTACTGAAACTGATTAAGAGTAGAGGCTGATTATAGTAATTTTTACATCTCTGAACAAGTTTTAGATGTCTCTGATGACAGCATATCCCTCCCAACCCAAAATGGAGCTACTAGAAATCAGTGAACACTTGGAAACATTGAGGATCTTGTCTTTTAGAGTCTATCTGTTGACAAAAGCTTTAATGCACTTTTGTTTCACATGGATGTTGAAAGGACTTAATATAGCCAAGGCCCAGACCAAAACAACAAACCGAGACCAAAACAACACAGCAAGTAAGGCTGGAAAGAAGGTTCTGATGTGACACTATGGCACATTACCAACTTATGGGGATCAAGATCCTGTACAGCTGTGGAGAATTTAGCAGGATATTCACAATTCAGAAGGTCTTCAGCTTCCTAAACACCTGTAATCTGTGACTCCTGGAAAAATTTCCATCCTAAGTATTGACATTTTGTTATAGAAAAATAAATAATAAAAAAGCCCACACCACAACAAAATGTCCTAAATTTTAAGCCTTGATCCAGATCCATCACAATCCTGAAGCTACCAAAATAATAATATGTAATTAGAAGCCTAATTGACATTGTTTCATTATAGATTTTAATGTCTTTTTTAATGACTTTGACCAGGCAGATAAATCACAGTATCATTTACACTGTGCAAAAATATTCCATCAGGAAATAAATAATATATTCTTACCCCCTAAACATGTATACAAGTTACTACCCATCAAAACCTAGTTGGGAGTCAAACACACCTTACCTCCTATCTTCTCACAGTCACAGAAAATTCTCCAGAACCTTCCTGTCTGCAACCTGTTACAGCATGCTGGGAAAAATATAAACAGTTATTCAGCTGAGAATAAGGTGTGAATCCATGACTTAAATCAAGGATTTACTAAATAATTTGGGGAAATCATGAAGAAGTTCAAGATTTAGAAATGCTTTAAAATGTTGAAGTGGTTCTATTTTTTGTGCTGGATTATTGAAGCAAGATATGGTGAAGCATGACAGGTTTCAGAAAGCAAAGAGATATCCTGTTTATTAATCTAAGTCTACTATAAGTCCAAGTATTGACTGTTGATTTGCCATGCTCCCTGAAATGATCTCTAGAGACTGAAAATAGAAGGATGGACTACAAAATTTGTAATCATCTAGGACTGGGCATATCCCTGATTAATGAGTAGACGACATGTTGACTTCTAAGCACAAGAAATCGGTGCTTTACGTTTCCCCTCTCCCTTGCCCCAAAAGGAAACAAAAAATATGTACATGACAATACTCAACTCTAAAAAGTTTTGGAGACTTATAATATATGCACAATGGAAATGAGTGCCCAGAGATCCCAAATATATCTACCCATAAACTTCATCAATTGCACCAAAGAAGCAGAAAGAGGGTTTTCATACACAGTTTGGAAATGTTCTCTGTTTTTTTCATTTTATTTTTGTCTGTTTGGCTTTTGAGAATGATCCTTAAAGATTCCTAGTATGTACTTTCTTACACTTACATTTAGACCAAATATACTGTTAGATGGATTATACGTGGTGATTAAACTTACTCTTTTAACACTTTGGGTATACGAAGTGAACATTAATTTCAGGGATACAAAACTAACCTTTTTTCTCCTTTATATTGCTGCCTTTCTTTTAGGTCATTTCATTATATCTACAGAATTAATGAAACAAGCTCTTTACCTTTCCTTTTTGCAAATACATCTGTTCATATGAATTGTGAACCACATTTTGCAGAAACAATCATAACATTTCCAATAGCTGGGTTTGCTTCTTTCACCTAAACTAAATTTTTTTGATTTTTTCTTTTTTACTCTTATTGTACTATGTTCTACTCTGGAGATTATTATAGTTTATCTTGCTTATCAAAAGCTCACTGACATTTATTGAGCTGGAAATATTGTTTGCTATTCACTGTCAATCAAAATCTTGACTCCTAGCTATCCATTCTGCTTTATGATACTGATTGATATTGGAAAAAAATCATTACTGGATGAAACAGCATAGAAGTAACTGGTGGATATGGTGTTGTGTTTAACAGACAGTGTGTGTAGCACCTACTGTCAGAAGTTGGAAAAGTCACCCTAAAGTAAATGCTCTGCTATTTAAACTCGGCTGCTTTCAATTAAGTAAACTCACTGGAAAATTAATGCTAGGAGAGAGTCAAGGCAAAAATATCTATAAATAACTGGCCAAATTCACCTACTGCTAATTTTCATGGTCCCAATGAAGCATCCTTTGGCTTCAATATGAAGAGCACAGTCCTTCTTTCCAGGGTTAGAGAAATTAGGTGCAATGAGTAGCTTATCCCATTTATATCCTATAAATCTAATAGGGTGTATCATGTAAGTGCTCGCATCCTTGACAATAAGCTCAGTTCCTCCGAGATGACAGATTTATCTATATGACAATGTTTTAATGTCTCATGCTGAATCAAAATGGTCTCCCTGTTGAACTCCTCCTTTCATGTCATCTTAGTCCCACACTCCCCTACTGAGCACATGAGTTGGTTCCTATCTAAGGTCTTCTCTGAAGTAAACTCAAGGGTTCCTTGTTGGGAACTCTGAACTCTTTCCCATTGCAAATTGATCATACCCTGGAGACTCACCAAGTGCCTGAGCTTAGCTCCATAATTTCTCATTCCCACGCCTCATGATCACAGACAGGGAATGACTTAGGTGATGCCTCCATATTCTTTCATAAAAGGTAGAATTAAAAAGGAGCAGTGGCAATACCCTAGCACGAACACAGCCACCTTCCTGTCACCATCATTCTGCACAAATCTTACACCTGACATTTTTTGGTCAAAGGAGCACATTTTACGAATCAGGCAAACTAGGTAAATCCTATTGTATCTGACATGCATATAAAAAGCAATTAATGATCCTTATAGGTATTAGATGTACAGTGCAGTAGATTCAAATTCTCCTAACATCTCCTTTAAGCCTCATGGACAGAGGGAGTGGGAGCTTCACTACACCGATCACGAGTCACACGAGACCTGGCTTGCTTGGCCTGGAGGATGAGGGGGAGTGGTGAGGTTAGAGAGCATACATTAAGTTAATTAAACATGTTAGATCAAGACATATTTCTCTCTCCTATGACCACTAATCAAGAAAACAGTAGTGCTTTTTGTGATAAAGGTACATATTCAGTTGGAGATGGTCAATTTAAAAACAAATTGTCTGTCAGTGAAGGGCTCCTTAGCTGTGAAAAACTAGGACCTTAATTTTTCTTTGAAATCAGACAGCTTTGTTTATGCAGCTCGATTTCATTACCACTGAGGTGACTTTCAGGGTCACTCTGAGAAAAAAAAAAAACAAAACTAGCAATTATATTAAATAGGAGAACAAAAAAAAAAAAACCAAACCAAAACCCTCACTGTTCTGTTTACTTGAATCCTGCCATTCTGTCATTCCAACATGAAAACTGTCCTTGAAGTCTAGTACAACCTACAAAGGCAAACAGTGGAGCTAGTTTATATAAATCAAATTGGTGTCATGTGATCCCCAAGCCCTGATGTGTTTCTATAAAGTTAGAAGCAAACTCTGGTTTAAGGACCAAAGAGCTATGTGCCATCTCTTTTTGTTTTGTCATTTACCAGGGGTATGCATCTAAATAAAAATAATATCTTTATCAATAAAGGCATTCTCCACATGGTGATGTACAGCCCAGGCTAAACTCTTAATAAAGGACCTGCTCATAAGTCGAAAGCCAGTGCAAAGCCTGAGTCATTCAGTTGTCACACCTGATTCTTACACTGTGTGACACTTCCAACTGAAAGAAAAAACAACTCATGCATACAGCCTTGCAAAATACAAATCCTAAAAACTCAGCAGCAAAACTCATAGAGTTATTACAGGAAATGGACTTGGCCCACTGCTTGTATTTCTCCTGCTTTGTATGCAGAAAAAAAGCACAGCAAACAAAGAACCTGAAATGGTTATGTTTTTTATCCAGAGGGAAAGCACACAGTGAGAGCAGGGCAGCAGGCAGTTGTTTTGAAAGGGCAAAGAAACGTCTACTCTGGGGTGAATATTTCTTCCAGTATTTCAGGAACCTAAGTTTAAGGTGGAAGAATTAATAATAATAAAACTAAAAGGAGAGGACAAAGAAAAAATATTTTTATGGTCAGACCCATTTTTCTCTCATTCTCTCTTAGGCTCTGTTCATTCTTTCCCCTTCCCTCTCAGACTGTTTTTTTTTTTTTACTTAAATATATTCTTTTTTAAGCTTTCAATTTAAAAACCAAATGATTAAGTAGCCTAAGTGACTATTAATGCTGAATCAAGTTATGTCCTTAGATATGGATAGAGAAGAAAGCCTTCCTATTGAAAAAAACCAGTATCTTTTTCTGTCAAAATTTATCAAATAAAATATCTAGTTTCCTGGCAAAAGAAGTGGGATGACTATACTTTAAATTTTTCCAAAAAACAAACATTCTGAGCACAGCATCCTATTATCTGCTTGGCACTAGTTTCATTATCTATAAAATTATGTGACCTTGGCTATAAAAAACCTATAACCTGAACTGCATAAAAAACCCCCCTTTGCTTAAACAGGTTTTTTGTGTTGTTCTTATTCATTTGTACTTTTTATTTCAACATCTCTCTAACAACTCCTTTGAGATAATACTCTCTTGTAGACTGAGTCCACTGGTTAAAATTCACATTTGTTTCAGAAATACTTAGAATTAAAATACAGGTACATATTATTAATTTTAGGGGTTTTCCTTCAGATTCTGTCTCAGCTTTAGTATAAACAGTCTTTGCTGGTAACCTTTCAGTTATAAAGAATTCAGCATTCAAACCTATCAATCTTTTAACATGGACCTGCCAAATCTTGTAACAAAGGAGTATTTTTGTTTGAAGGGCAAACCAAATTGACTTGTGTTTCCAATAACTGTAATGTCCAGCTTCTTACAGGTATTAATAAGAAAATGCAAATTGCATTCCTGTCAAAGAACTGAAAAAAAAGTTGAAATGAGCAGTACAAGCAGTAAATTGCTTGCAATATGCTATTATATTCAGATTCTTATTTCCAGCTGTACACTACTTTATTTGAGGTGAGTGAAACCAGCAATCAATGTAAAAAAGGACAAAACTGTTCCACATCTGACTTCTAAATATGAGCAAGCAGAAGAACATAGTGGATAATTGGACCAGCAACAATAACACATATCAATATGTAAATTATAAGCAAGTTACCTGTTAATCTATTTATTGAGGTTTTTATTTAAAATAAAAGCAAAACTACTATTAAATATGCAAGAGTTTAGAAATTCTGAACTACTCTTGGAAAATGATCAACATTTAGTGAATCAATTTTCTGTCTGCTTTGTGAAAACAACTTCTGCTTTATTGCTTTTTGGAAACAAAATTAAAGTGAAGCCTTATAAAAGGCATTAAAAGAGAGAGCTTGTAGCTTGCAAAGAGCTGCCCCTCTGACTAAATTACATCATTTCTTTTTCCTGTTTGATTACCTAATGTTATTCAGAAAGTGATGGCCTTACTAATTTTTTGCTTGTTCAAATTAAATAGCTGGCAGATTAAAATTCAGCTTTCTCTCTTACGTGTTCGAAATGACAAGAAATCAGAGTGCATCAATGTTGTGTGTAAGGGTCAGATACGATTCAAGTGTAACTCTAATGTGTGACGGGAACCTGGGGATGTGTAATCAAAGGACAGGTTGGAGGTTAGCTTTAAAATGTTTCTTCTTTCAGTGAATAGATGGTGTTAAATAAAATGTTGAATCTATTAGTTGTTTACCTTCTTTTCAGGGTAATCTGCAATTTCATTCACATTAGGCATGAATATCCTGGTTTGCAGATTAAGGATAGAATGAAACATCATTGGAATATCTTTCTGGTATCAACACTGCTTACTCTGATAAATATAAAGCAGTCAAGGGGATCAGTGCTAGACCACGCTTTCTGTTACCTGTGAAGAATAATATCTGGGTACATTAAAAGTTCATAAACATGGAAATTATTAGAAAGTTCTTACTTGAATGTAAGCACTTAAAATGGCTTTTGAAGGTGTTACTATCCTCAAGATGATGCTCCTCAGGAGGAGATGCAGCCATTCCTAGTAGCATTCAGGAATAAGTAGATAACAAAGTTCAACCCCAGATCCAAGCCAGGAGCCCTTAGAAAAAATTATACAACAGTAGTATCACTTAGGAGCACATGTGCCTTCTGCAGCTCGACTGATCACCAGGTAGAGTGAAGGTGTATTTCATGGGGAGAACTTGGCAGGAATCTATTTTCAAAGGGACTGAGGCAGAGAAGTTGGAAATGTACATTTTACTGTCTACAAGTGAAAGGCAGGTGTGAAAAAACAAATTCTGACCACAGAGGCCACCTGATAATGTAAGGGCTCTTTAAATTATGAAGCAGATGAATTGACTATTTAAATTCTGCTCAAGCTATGGTATAAGCTATTCAAAATTCCTACATATTACCTCTGATGCATATATTATCAATGGTTTGGCATCACACAAAAAATAATTATTAAATAACAATGCTAACACTCCAAAGAAGACTGGACTCATGCTGTCAACCTTTGCCATGAGTAGAAGAACAGAATAAAAGAAAAATTTGTATATTCATGGCTTTAAAATGTTCAGATCATTCATTCCACAGTAATCAAAAAGCCTGTGAAAATATCAGTAGAATTATTCAAATCTCCTGTAAAATTTCAAAAGTATTTCCATAGTAAATGCTACATTTAATGGCAGCACTTCACAAGAAGAGGTTAATCACAGTTCATTGTTTTGCTATTCACTTCAATGACAATGCTCATTATAAATGCATTTGGTATACATGCAGTTGTAATATACAATTTTCATAGACCCACCCGCTCAAGTATTACAGTGAGATGTTTGCAGTTCCTACTGTTAGCTACTCTTGGCAGAACCAAGTACTTAATATATGGAGTGCTAGAAATCATAGCTACAATGGATCTCTGTGCCCACTGAAATAATTTTTGAAGGCTAATTTCTGCAAAACCAGACAGTGTGAAGTATTAAGCATAACTCAAGAAGGGCCAAAATTCTCAAATCCATTTGAAAATTCAGTTTTGTCTGTTGGAGGCCTGTAGATAGATTTTGAGAGCTACATGAGCTGTTGGGGAGTCTTGCATTTGTGAACTTGCCAATATACTGCGTGCTCTGGATGCTTAAACACAGCTGCATGTGTGGGATTAAAAGGGAATTTATCTTATTCTTTAAAGGTAAAATTCTCTCTGTTATAGCCCACACAAAATATTTGCATTCATTTGCATCATTTATCATGTGAGTAATAAGCCTTGTGCTTCTCTGAACACTTCCACAGAAGTTCTCCTTAGCAAACCTGAAAGAATTCCTCACTCTGAATTCATCAATTGCACAAAAATTCTCACCTCACGGTGACTGACTCTGTCCTCAACACATTAGAGACCAGTCCATCAGGACTGTTTGCTGTGTTTGTTCACCCATCAGAAAGTCTAGTTCTCTGCAGTCTTTGAGTAAATTGAATTTTAATTTCACTTTTGATGTCTAGTCCAGTAGTTCTTGTTTTACATGAACTGTAGATTATCCTGGCCAAAATATTTTTTACATTCCATTAATTCTATTGATGGGATCTCATGATATACACCACAGTCACTGCTTCCATACTCAGAATGAGAAGGGGAATGATCTTATCTTACAAGAAGCTAATGAGCAACCTACAGCTTCATGTGCAATCTTCTAGTAGGATGTATTTTCACAGGGCACACAAACTTAGCACAAGGCCGTGAGTCAGGCTGTGTGAGATTACTGTGTATCACAGCTGTGGAGTGATTCTTTTATCCAGTTTTTCTCATAAAATCAGCAGATAAGACAACAGCTGAGCACTCTTTTGACCATTGGTGTTCTCTGTAAGAGACCCATCGTCTTACAAGGAAATGGTGATGATGCTTGTCAAGAGAAACCTAAATAATTCCAGTACAGCTCTCCATGGTTTGCATTCTGCTTAGGTTCTGTGCAGTTCAAAAGGACATCTCACCTTCTTTAGTGTCTTTCCTACTTCTGCAGAAATGCCTCCGTCAGCACAAACAGCAAAGGGCAATCTGCCCTGGCTATCCTGGTGACCAAGGGGAAGCCATTGATTACCTGGAGAGAGCACAACATTAGGCACTGGCCACAAATATCCATTTCCCTATATGTTGCATGGTACAGGAGAGAGAAGGTGCTCTTGCCAGAAGGGAGCTTCTCTGAAAAGAAAAAAAAAAAAAAAAAACCCAACCAGAAGAAATAAGGCTCCTTGGTACTGCTAAATTTTTTATGCAGTTGTCTTCCAGAATAAGTCTCAGATGTCCTCAAATATTAATACTTGTAATGAAATGCTCAGATTAGCAATCGCATAAATCCTTTCCACAGACGGAAGTTTCAGCCTGTGGGATCGCAGCTGATTAAAAGGATTGTTTCAGCCACAGTCACCTTTACTTAAGCTGATGCCAGGTGCTATTATCCGAGCTAGAAGTCAACACAGTATGCGAAATATGCTTCTCCGGGGGGCAAAATGTGACTTGTATTATTCTCAGTGTACCGGCGTAGTGGGTGTGAAATGAGACACCGCGGGACAGGAGAATGAGGGCAGATTGCTGTAAGGAGGATAAAAGGACTTCATGAAACTTTTTAATACATTTTAACTAAGAGACTTGGGGCTGTATCTTGTTCTCAATTTTGTATTGACCTTTATGGGGTTTTAAAAGTGAGCGGAATTTCCCTGTTCTAAATTTATGCCACTTACCAAAGATCCCTTGAGTCAAATCTGTGCTAATTTACACAATGTGCAGATCCTCTCAAGTCAACGGGTTGCAGTGCAAACTAGAGCATAGGTCAGGTCAGAGTTTGGCCCCCAGTGAAGAGCCAGCGAAACAATGATTGCCTTAAATGATTCAAAAGAAGTAGCTAAACCTATTGATTTTGATTTAAATGAATCATGTTTGGATTAGATCTCAAAATGTTATTAAAAATTGAAACAGAATTGTTTTTATTCCAGGAGATGAAAGTTTTTAGCATATCTACTCACCTGGAACCTGTGCTGATAGCAAGAACCAGTTCCTAAACAATCCCTAAAAATTAAAATATACCATGAATGACAGAATCAAAATTTGGTCCTAGATATCTAGATGACTTTTAAATAACTAACCAAAGGGGGGATAAATAGCAACTGTATTTTCTGTCTTTTTTTTTTTAATGCTAGGATCTTCATGATTTACTACAGTTTTTGTTCCAAGGCCCTGGATATCTCTGCTCTCTGCACATATTCATAATATATATTATTTTTTTGTATCAAATTCATGGCTAGTTTTCACAGGTGCAGTCACATTAATTTCATACCTCTGAATTTAGCTCTTTGCTGTGTATCTGGAGACCATTCAACAATATTCTCAGGAAACCAGCTTGCTCCCTTCTCAACAAATAACCATATCAGCCTCTGATATTTTCAGCTAGAACAAATTCCACTTGGTGGCTTTCATTTATATACGTATATTATTCTAAGTAAAGGAAATGTTCTTGCAGATGGAAAGCAGGGTGTATATGAGCTTCTATGGCAAACTTTAAATAAATTGGGTGTGTGAGAAGTCCTTCTCAGCTGGTTATTACATCAATAAATCAAGAAATATCAAATGTGGATACATTAATCAGATTTCTATAATGTCTCTTAGAGTCATTCAGAACAGCTGACATAAAATAGCTATAATTACACATTGTGGTATTGTATCGTGTCTTTCATATTTCATAACATTTATTCTCAGTGAAATTCTCAACAGTCTTCTCTTAGTGGAAGACCATTATCCCTTGACAGTAGTCTATTTTTCTATTCTACTGACGTTAACTCTTAATTATCTTTTTTTTTTTCTTTTTTTTTTTTAACAATAATAAATTAAAGTCAATGAGGATTATGGAAATCTCTCTGACTGATACACTGCAAGTGTTACCTTAAATGCTTAGGGCTACAAAATGAAATTTAGTGTGTATGAGCTCAAAGAACCTATTTACTACTTTAACATTTTACAAGTCATACATTAACATTTAGCAAGTCATAAAAAATTTACATCTTTAAGCGATTTGTACTTAATAGGTTAGTGATACGCATTTCATTCAGGACACTGGGGAAAGAATCTATAAAATAAAAGCATTCTGCATTGTCTGCAGATAGTTTATACCGCTGCTGGATGTGCCATCAAACCCACAGAAAGAGCCTGGTATGCTTCTCCTGTTTAGTTAGAAGCTATTCTCCATGGGAATAACAATTTGCCCTCAGGAGCAAGCTGACACAAACTATCTTAAAGTTTTTCAGCTGCTAGTAAAGTTTGCAGCTTAAGGAAAAAGACTTAGAATAATACAGCGGCCACTGTAACGAGATGATGGGCATGGAATAAATATTGCTTTATAGTGTCTGTGAATATCTGCCCTATTTCTTTTCAGTCAGCTACTGCAGTTATTTTTGGTCACTTTCTATGTACACTGAAAAGATCAGTTATTAAGGACATAAACTTCATCTCAGAATCATGGTAACCAAACTGGAGTATTCTGTAAATTAGTTACTTGCATCGTTAACCAGGTTGGTGCCACTAGGTGGTACCCAAGAATATGAAGCCTCGACAGTGACTTTCACAGGATTTCACTTGTTTTGAAAGGGAAGAAGCTTACTTTGGGCTTCTGAAAAAGACTGATACCCTCAACATCTTTCAGGTGGATATTAAAAGCAGGGAGAAATTAATGCTAAATCCCTCCCAGATGTGATCCTGTTCTCCCAGTTCTCGTGCAGCAGCGCTAAGCACTGGGGACAGCCTTCTTTTCAAGCATGGATTAATAAAACCTAATGAAGAGGCATTCAGGAAGAGGCTGCAAACTAAAAAATCTCAATACAAAACCAGAATGTGAATTAATTAATATAAATTCTGTACTCCTTTCAAATGTACTCTTAATAGAAATAGATAAAGTTAGATTTTCCAGATACATGGTTCCTATTAAATTATTTACAGTGCTCTATTTATGATTATATAATCTAATTTGGACATGCTGTTATTTTGCTATTTGCATATCTTTGACATTGAAAGGTGGAAAACTAACATGATGACAGCACAGAACAGGATGTGTAGACAGGAAAATACTGCAACAATACCTGGTAAAATGTTTTGGTCAATATCCATATAAAATACAGCAATTTGTTAAAAAAAAAAAAAAAAAAATTGGACATGGCTCCTACTTCCTTAAAGTTTCTTTCATGATACAATTGTGTGTTACTCATCCCTTAAAAGAAATGCATTTTAAACTTATGGAAAGCCTTGAACTGGGCTCCACAGGATAGTTTGTGCTTTCCTTTAGGAGATCTCTTGGGAAGCAGGTTGGTGTTGCAGGAGCTCTTTCTGTCACATTGCCCTGCTAGGGAGGGATCTGCAGAGCACATATGGCACGGCCTTCAGAAGGTAAAAGTGTAAAGTTACTGCGAAATCAGGGAACAAGAGCTCCAACCCTGATGCTGTCTTAGGTGAGGCATTTTAAAAAATTCCCCAAATTCCTTACTATCTTCATGTCACAGTCTTTAAGAAATGTCTTCTTCTTTACTTAGTAATATTACTGCTTTTGAAAATTATTTTTTTCAGTTAATCTTTTAAACAAAAGTATTGGTTAGATCATCCCACGTGTCTTCCAAAATAAGGCACTTTTTCAAGCACTTTAAATATGTTCTTCTCCCTTGTAACTTGTTTTTCTTATGACTCATTCTCTTCTGTCTAGCCCATCTTTGGAGAGGAAAGTGAAAAAGTATTATAAACACTGTCAACTTTTGTTGGTACCTTTGCCTCCTCTTAGAATAAAAAGTACCTTGTTTCACGAACATACAAACACAGAAGCATTTCTAAGGTCTTGTATGCAAGTGTTGATGCTTCTCTATCAACTTTGTCACAAGTACAGGGTTTCTCCTCTCCCATCCTCCCTACCTTCCAACATGCCAGGGAGCACAAAGTTCATCCTTTTTTAAGCTATTCTAAAAGGAATAGATGGGTAGTAGTATTCAAGAACTGAAACAAATACTATTACAAAATGTCTGAAAATATATTTTTATCCTCTCTACCACTCATAAAGTAAATTTCCAGATGTTTTGATCCTGAGATAGCTTTCCAACTGTTGAGTCAATATATATGCCTTAATAACTGGGATTTCTTTGGGGATTAGAAACATTCTTTGCTCAGTTGATCATTTTGAGCACATCCTGATGCACATCCAAACCCTGGAAAAAAAAATCATGCAACATCCTACTGTGATCAGTGCTGGCGGTAGCACACAGTGACATCCACAGCGCCGATGCTTCTCAGGTTGGCTTTTTCCCCAGGGTGCTGTTCTCTCTGCCTCCCGAGCGGATGACAGAGTTCAGACCTATCGCTCTTTTATCTTGTGGAGGTAATTCAGCACCTGCAACTCCCAGTTTAAAGGACCGTGGGGACTTCGAGCAGCTCGCAGAAGAAGCAGCATCACAGTTAATGTTCCAGCTGATTTCAAAGCACAGTAGGTTAAACCTGCTCATACAGGTAATGAAGCAGCTTGAAGACAGGTCAATGGAAGTTTAGAAAATGGAAAGGTCTACTGTTTGCTGGGCTTTTTACTGCAGAAACTCCTATCACAGAGACCTTAGACACCTTTCATTAATCCCTGCTGGCACATTGGGTCTTTGAATTAAATGCTTAGCAAATGTGCTCTATTTTAACTTAAATTCCAAGAAGAAAAACAAAAGAAAAATTAATATGAAATGGTCATGCTACAATTCATAATTGCATCGGCCTTTTATTATGTTTTTGTTAAACTGAATATAATTTGAAACGTTGGGATAGTTCCTCTGGTGCTGGGTGACATTTCTCCTGTCTTTGTGAGAAATGGCGGGGGGAAAGAGGGCACAACAATACCATATTTTGCTTATTTTTAGTAATGTGTTAGGATATCCTGATAGTGTAGTCTGAAAAGGTCTTAGCTGGTGGGAGGTTCTGTAAAAGATCAGGCCTGAGGAGATAGATGGAACCACCCTGCACATCCATCTCCATTTAATGATGGTAGTTGTAAAGAGAGGAAAGAAACAAAATTGTTTTCAATAAATTTTATACACAAGTTGACATCCGATCAAGCTCATCAGCATTAGCAATCAATTAGTAACTCAAAGCATAGCTTTGAGTAGCTATAAATTAAACTGTATACACTAATGGCTCTTAAGCAAACCTCCAGAGCAGATTCGGGTTTTTTTATCACCAATAAAGCAGCTAACATCATAGAGCTACCAATAGGGAAAAAGGTTCGGATTAACTTAATGTATTTTCATTTACAAATATACAAATCTTACTTTGAGTGAAAATACCAACAACAAAAGCAATACAACTCTTTCCAAATCTCTCTGGACCATTTAGAATATTTCTCATTCATATTACAGCTCAGAAAATACTTCTTTCCATCTCTCTCTCTCTCTTTCATCAGAAATGTCTATCATTCCAGTTGTGCATGGAGACTTCTGTGGATATTTTTCTGTTTGATTCTGGTTTTGCACTAGAACTATAGCATATTTAAGTGATAATGACTCCTTTACTTTCCCCTTGCCTCATTCTTATTGAAGTCTCTAAAAAAATATACTATGATATAATGTCATTAAGCATTTTTCTTTATTGCCTTTCACCAACTCTGAGGCACATATGTTTTGGAGTCAAACATATAGCTGACGGATTCCCGGTGATCATCAGGATCAGATCTACTAAGTAAGAAAATGTGATTTTTAAGCCTATTCTCTTAGTTTTATCATCATTAATGGTACATACTTCACTGAAAGTTTCTTTAGAAGCATTATGTCAAATGCTGACTTCATTGCACGTATGTCACACACTGATACCATTATTATTACTCAAGTCTTACTGGAAAGAAGTTGGGGCCAAAGTACTTAATTTATTTAATTAATTGTTAACTGTTTGACCAAGTCTGTCTTCCATAGAGAAGATGGGAGTACAATGAAGTGAGTAAAATTTCATAGGGCTTTATATCAGGCATTAAGTAAAGCAGATATATCTTTTGGAAGAATGAATGTCATCTAATACAGAACTTCCTTTTTTTTTTTTTTTAATTCAGAAAATTTGTTAATATTCTTGCTTATGCCAGAATATGAGCAAACATCCTTCACACAGACACTCAGCCTTCCTTTTCCCTGCATTTCCAGTATGCATAACTCACCTTTCAAATGAGGTCTTTTAGAAATATATCTCGATATTGATAAAAAGTCTATTATCTTATACAATGGGATAGCAAAATCAGGAGGAGTATCCCTTGCTGTGGTCCTGAAGAGAAATATCAGGTGGTTGATGTCCCTATTCTGTAGGTATTTACAGAGAAAGTAACTGTACTCAGAAGAAGAGCCCCATTAAATGCTTGCATTTATTGAAGCAGTTTTACGGACTAATAGTGAACTGTGATTGTGAATGGGGCCTTAAGAAATATATGTCGTTTAGGTCTATTTCTCTCTCTTCTCTCTCTAAATACCTATTATATACATCTATCAGAGTTAATATTAGCTTGATTATATCTTCTTCAGTTAAAATTAGGAAGTGAAAGAGGATGTCAGTCTTCATTGTTATACTTTACAATGCTTAAAAATATGAAATTGTAGAAAGAGCAAACATCCTAGAAAGACAAGAAAGTAACCAAATGCTTCTTTTTTCCTCTTTTTCTGAGTAAATGTCCTACCTTCTCTTAGAGATTAGGAGCACAATGATGTGTGCCCACCTCATGCCAAAAATGCAACTGCTGAGACATATTGGTTTGCTTATGTAGAAGCTTGCAAAGGATCACAGGAGGACAATGTGGGTTTGCGTAGGTAATTGAAGTCATCGAGTCTGTCAGACTTATACATTGCATTCATGAAAAAAAGCAAAACAATGCAAATGTCTATATTATGTACAAAAAAATACATTTAAAGAATGTTAAGTTAGCAAAATCAAACACTCAGAAGTTTGGAAATGCTGTTCAAAACCATTGCTACCTCATGCCACTTCAAACTAAGCCTCCTTCTGCATATGAAATATAAAACTCTTTATAACAGCTTTTTACACCTTTTTCTACAAAACTTCTCCCTTGCTTCTCCACAGTATTAGTCTCCCTTTGCCTTATCTCACCTCTCACTTCTTACTTATTCATTCACTCCTACTTTCGTCTCTTTATTTCTTTAACATCCCTGAAACCATTGAAATATCCCCTCCCAGAACTGCTCAGTCCTCAGAAGAATCACTTCTTGGTAAGTACCAGAAGATGTGAAGTTGTTGTTCAAGGTCAGGGTTCAAGCCATGGGAACTCAGAGAGGATGTGATGTCAAGCAAGGGCTGTGATATTGAAGTTAACTCTTTGCCTCTTGCAGATCTTTTCAGCTTTGCACTAGTTTATCCTATATTTGAACTAACAGAAGAGCATCACCTCGACAGGAAATCATTTTGGAAAAAAAAATCTATTTAAAACTAGAGCAGTTTCACTGCAGCCTGAGTCCCACGTGGAGACATCTGAACATGTCATTGCAGGATCTGGCCTGGGCGTGTTAGGAAGAAGCCCAGCAAAATGGATGATACCCAAAATACTGTCAAAGGAGATATTTTCTCTTTAATGCCTTCAAAGTATACAACCTTAGGGCTCACTCCTAACAACAGAAGGTAAAAGATTTTTAAACAGACGTACGGTTTTAAAATTGACAGTGTCCCTTTAACAACTTCAACAGTTGGAGAGTTTTATGTAGGTGGGTGAATCTGATGGTAAATAGTTAAACCTGTTCTAACTAAGAACTTGTGACTTCCAAAATAAAATCTTGTCAGTAGAAGAAAGTAACAGCAGTTGGGAACAAAGCACAAAGGAATAGGTCAATTCTAATTTATGCAGATTCAAAGGGGCTTATCTCCATGTTTGAATTTTTATTTTATTTTTAATTGTGAAGAATTAAGTAAAATTTCTGATATCCATCTCTATTGGACCAAAATGTTTCCACTACTGTTACTGTCAGTCTCTCATGGGTCAGATATGTTGGGAAACATTTACTGAGAACAGAGTGCATAGGAAGTGCATAGAAAATCCCATTACACTATAACAGTAGGTGTCATTTTTACACCAAATTCATACCACCTCTCCTACCAGCTTGTCCTCATGATTTTTCAGGCTGACCAGCCTTATGACTGTTCGTAGGGCTGCTCCTGTCTGCTGCCTCTTCGGGGTATTTCAGCCTTCTCCATTGCACTAATCCTTCCTCTTCAGCTTCTGAGACTGCAGATTCCAAGAAATGGAGCTGATCTGCAACCAGCATGAGGAGGTCTGAGGTCTCCATCATTAGGTACCTACAATGTTCTGCATTGACTAGTGTGTCCTGTGCTCCACCAACACAGTTCCCATTAATAAGAATAAATGACCACATGGATGCATGGTTAACTAAGTTCCCAAACTCCCAGGGAAGGAAGCTTTTGCACTGTCAGACACTGCAGAATTTGCATCTAAAGAAAACATTTCAGGTTTCTATATTTTACCAACAATTAAAGAACTGAACTGGTGCTTTCCTTGCACATTTGCAATTTAAATCTAGAATTTTGGACAACCACAACGTATTTTGGTTCCCATCTTGTAAATTGATTCACAGGGATGGAGAGTGACCTTGGGTGTGATGATAGTAGAAATTAGAACAGGAATTAGCTACATTGCCTCACAGAAATAGTTTGGCTAGCGAGGATAATTTTTTGGGCAGCCTCTGCCACTGTACAGCATAAGGCAATATCAGATGTATCTCTTTGTGTAACCAAACATAGAGGGAATTGAAGCAAAGGAGCCTGGCCAGCAAAACCGGGTGAGGAAGCCATGAGGCTTGGATTCAACAGTCCACAGTCATCTCCTCCAAAGGAGAGTGCAATTAAAACCTGGACTGTATTTTCACATATCACCCTGTAGTTAATCAGTGAAGGAAGGCTGGTAATAAAACCAGCCTTCTCTGCAGGACAGCACTGCCAGAGAGCCAATGTTCCTTCTGGGTCAAAACCAATCCACTGTCTAAAATTAAAAAAAAAAAATCAGCAATCACCAGAATCCAAAATTACCCAGCCAGGTCCACTTCCTCTTCTTCTGTGGTTAAAAAGGAGCCCTTACTGTTGTTCATCCTCGCTGCGTGCACTTGGAGAATTACCATTGGCCATGGGTGGAAAGCTAAGAGAATAAGCAGCCACCGAGTACAGTCACATTCCTAAAACCAAAACTCATCCCCCAGGAAGGCATTTGGAAGAACCTCAACATACGGGAACTTCTCTGAATCATCTTCTCCTTATTTGCCATTGTCCTACAAAAGGGCTGGCCTCCTGTGTACAGGCTGCCATGTACTCCTGTGGTAGGGATGCTTTGTTACAAAGCATTAAGCCCTTTAAAATGAACTGTAATTAATGTATTTAATAGACTGACTATATACTCAACTTTTAAATCTGCTTCACCTCTGTGAAAGTAGGCACCTAGTGCTCTCACATGTGTGCTGTTACTGATACACCTGTAATACCCTAGATATTCCATAAATTAAAAAAAAAAAATTGACTGGGCTACATTGAAAAATATGTATTAGAAACAGTTTACACTTGAGAACATTAAAGCTAATCATTAATTTGGGGGTTGATCAAAATTATCTGTTGCATAGACTTGTGCTGTGTCTTGGTAAAGCCCATAAGTATGTGGTACATCTATGGACACACCTAATTAAAAATAGGAAGGAAATAAATTATGTACATTGAAATATTATGGGTTTCACTGTGACTCTATTTTGGATCCATGACATACCAGCAGTTTTAATGTAGCGGAGATGGTTTTTAACATTCCACTCAGACCAAATTTAGTTTCTGCTTTTCTCAAGCTCATTTCAAATCAGGCTGGTCACCAAATCCTTCCCCTTTCTTGGAAGTCTCATAATGACAAAAGTCATTACTGTATTTTAAACAAACCAGAGCTGTAGACTCATGAACTTATTGGCAGCTGTGGCAAAAGTTATTTTGAAATATTGCATTAGTGTTTCAATGTAATGAAGTGTTTGTAACTCATTGCTGTGTCTGCTCTGTAAACCTCTGGTGCGAAGTGATATGAGATATCCTTCTGAAGAAGTGGAATGCTGCTGTTGTTTTAGCTTTGTCACTATTACAATATTTTAATAACAATATCAGGGTATACACCCTATTGTAGGGATCTTTGTGGATAGATATGAAAATTATATCCCCCCAAAGAATGAAAAGTTTGCAGCTCTAATGCTGCCAGATGCTTTGGAGTGGTAGGACCCTTACCATACTATTTCCAAGGAGATACTCCACCTCAGCCCAGAGCAATTCTGCACAGAGCCTCTTGGCAGGATCAGCCTTAAAGTTTTAAAAAACAATTCTGTGACAGTTAATAAAAAAAACCCCCTCAATTATAAGTCACATAACATTAAAAAATATGACAGGAAGAGAAAACAACTCATGAGACACCTATTACCCACAGATATTTCCAATTACGAATCGCAGCACAGCTTGAGCACCTGGGCTATTCATGTACATTGTCCCGAAAGCTGATTACAACATCATGACATGAGTGATACAATGACTAACACAGTATCAGTACCACCATCTCCCTCTCTATTCTTTCAGTATCATGTAAGTGGAAAGTGTTTAATTAGAAAGCTTTCAGTATTCATTTTCTAGCTTAATAGGCTTTTCTGGTTGATAACAACCTTATTATGGGTTGGGAATAGATGCTTAGCCAACCCAAAAATATCTCTTTCCCCCTTCTTGTCTTTTAAGAAAAACAAGCAAATGTATTTCTCATCCATTGAAATGCTGTTATTAGATTGTCTGCATTTTAATAGAGCTGTGTCAGTTCAATTAGCGCGAGGGCAAGAAATCTTAAATTATATTCTAATTTTCTGAGTGTAATATCATGGGTAAATCAGGGTAATTCCAGGCTGCAGATGCAATTTTGCTGGTGCTTTATAGTAACTCTGGGCAAATGTGCGAGCCAGCAAATCTATCTGTAAAAATTTATCCTTGTGTATAGCAATGCTTAATCAAAGTATTAACATTTCATCCAAATGATGTTCTTGCATTACTATTCAATGGATGTACTCCTTTCTTCCAGTCTCACCAATGTCACTGGTTCCATACCTGGTACCTCTTGAATGAATTAGAAGTGTGGCAGTAAATTATTGGAGGATGTTATGCCAGAATTCCTCCCTTTTTTTTTTTGTTTGTTTGACATGAGAGTTGAAAAGAATTGTGCCACACAGAAGTTGAAGCTTCTTGTGCTCATCAAACATAGTGCTCATCAAACAAGCTTTCATTTTTGTTACAGGGAAACTTGCAGTATAAGTTTTGTATCCTTTATGTTGAAAAAACTTTTCTTTGCCTTTCTTAATAGCTATTAGGAAGAAAGAGAATTTACCTAAAAGGGACTCCTTGATTTGCTAAGTATTAATTTAACACTTTCCTCACAGTTTCCATTCAAGATGTGGGCTTATTTTCTAAAGTGAAAAGCTGGAGCTTGCTTTGGGTTATTCAAAGGTAAAGACAGAAGAAAAATATCATCACTCTTGGTTTAGAGGAAATTTAGTACACTTTTTTTTTTTTTTTTTAAATATATTTTAGATGGGTTTTTAGTATTCAGGAGGGGTTTTACGGAGTACTTGAATCCCTTTTGTTTAATTTAGTTTTTTATGGTTCTAACAAACTCTGGAATGTGTACA
>JANIJG010000355.1:0-22229 GCA_024611175.1 Megaceryle torquata | reverse complement strand
CTTCTTTTTTTTTTTTTTTTTTTTTTTTTTTACACATTAGCTAATTAAACATATCATCATATAAAGATCTCCTACACTGAGGAGGTTTTGATGGAAAACAAGCATCACTGAATGGCCTGACAGCAAAAAGAAACAGCATAAAATAAAGGTTTTAAAGTAATAATTAATAAAATTCAGGTTCATGATGCCAAAACCATATAAAGGGTCTTAATCTGAAAGCAATGAACATGATCCTCAGTGAAGTGTCAGAAAGAGCCTCACCCCAAAGATTCCATTTCGCTTCCCATTTAAGCCTACTGATTTATTACCATACAAGACAAATAGGTAGGTGTATAAAAGTATGCACAGTGCAGACAACTCTCAGAAGGGCTTTTTTTTTCTTCTCCCCCAAGAGAACTGTTCCAACAAGTTAAGAAAACAATTATGAAAAAAGCAGTTGAAAGTTCAACATGAACAGTTAGCAGCCCAGTTCGCTTTTCAATTGATGAGCACATATTCTTCCTCTTGATCTTCCTGAGACTGTTTTTTGTAAAAACTTGTTGCATGCTTATGTTTAAAACATACAGAGACAGCAGGATTTGATTTTTCTTTGGAAAAAGCAGATTCACATTTTTTATATCTAATATACAAGGCAGATCTCTCCTTCCCCTTATGGTATAGCTCAGGCCATGGCATATGAATGTAATGCACATTTCCTCACCTTCCGTTTTTCATAATCATCTCCAGGGACCAAACTAGCAGATACCAAAAATACTGCAAATATGCTTCAGAGAATACACTGTGACACCTTAGAAATATGCTAAAAATCAAAGGACAAAGAAATCCAGAGCCAGATAAAATGGCTTTCCTGCCAATGTCTGGGAAACAGAGAATGCAACTCTTAGATCTAATGGACCATCTATGGACACACAGGGAAATAGCCTGGGCTGAAATCGGCAAAAGATAAGGCAAAAAAACCCCTATTCCAATCCCAATACCTACTTAATTTTGTAACATTTTCTCAAGCTGCAAATATACCATGAGGGCATGTTAAGAAAACACTCCTGTCCACATTAGCTTTCTGCCATGCAGTGATAGGCTAATGGAATTATCACTCCAGGAAGATATACAAAGCAGGTATAAGTTGATATCACACATGAAAACTGGCAACCTGCATACAGACACTATTGCCCTCTGTCTAAGAAGTTGTGTTGTTACCACTCTAATTTAACAGATTCTGAATTACTGTAACAAATACTGACATACTGTATGTTAAAGTTGGATCTAAAAAAAGTGTCCTTGGAACTGACCAAGAAAAAAGGACTCCCACAGACTTCTCTTTTTTTTTTTTTTTTTAACATTTCAATAAAAGTCACCCAGTTTTGTCAGATCTATAGAGATTAGTTAAAAGGAAACAAATACAGTTTAAGAAAAACTCTGAATCACAATCTTATGCTGATCATAATAGGTTTACTTAAAATCACAGTAATTTCGCACAGAAAATAGGCTCTTAACCCAAGAAGCTGTTAAATTTTAAGCAGACTATACAAAAAAAAAAAGGACAAAATGCAAAATGAGAAGCTGTAAAATTATGTCATGGCTAAGTTTTGTTGTATACAGCACAAGACGCTTCAAATTCTTTCTAGAAATTTTTTTTGTCTAGATATTGAAATAACCTCAATTCAGAAGAAAAGATGCTCAGTTTCTGCAGGGCAAATAAAATGCCTTGAAGACTGCAATCTTCAATACTCTGTGGTGATATTATCCGTTTAAATTAATCAACCTAGGCAGCCACACCCTTGAAGCTCATTCCAATCATATTGCCTACAAGAAGTGAGTTAATGGGTTTACTTGAAATTTAGAAAGTATTCCAATCTTACACAATACCCCATCCCATCAGAAATGGTATACACTGACTTAAAGACCCCACTGTGCCACATACCAAGGATGACCTACTCCAAGTGGGTCGTCGTCTGATAGGTGGAGGAGAACTTGATTGTCTGTGGAAGGAAAAGTAAAGCGAAATACTAGAAACTACAATATTCCAACTCTGATTCAAGAATGAATGGGAGAAACAAGAGATGAAGAATCTGTAAGTATTACTCATTAATGAGCAAAAAAAAAATATGAATAAAAGAAAAATAATCCAGGTTCTTCTCTAAATACAGGAAGTATTCCAGTTCCAAAATATACATGCCTTCTGTTCATTTTCCTATTTGGCTTACTTGGAAACACAAGAAAGAAAATATCTGGTTTAAAAATTAATCAAACAAATAAGTCTCTTAAGCAATAAAAAACCTAAGCACGGTGTGCAGGCAGAGCCTCAGGTCACTTAAGGTGAACAATGACAATTTTATGAATTTCATAGCAATCACTCCAAAGCAATGCACACAGATCAGGAGGGGGGAAAAAAAAAAAAAAAAACCCACACCAAAACCCACAAAAACCAAACAAAAAACCCCACCAAAGGCAAAACAAACAAAAAACCACACACACACAAAAACCCAAAAAAACCCCAAACAAACAAACAAAAAGCCCCCAAACCAAACAGTTTAATTTTAGAAACATGGAGTACTTTTGGGTTATTATTTAATGTGTAGTGTGTGAAATAGAATCTTCAGAGGGAATTACAGCATAATGTTTGAATTTGGGTTTGAAATGCTATTCACATGGAGATATTCTTGCCTCCAAAACTCTGTGATAATCTGTATAAACTCATCTGAAATGTGACATCTTGCTCCTGTTGAGATTAGGGAAGTGTGCTTAAAAAAAGGAATAAAGATGGAAATGTGTTGGTGGTTTGGTTTTTTTTTTTTTTTCTGCTATATATGGCTTTCACAGGAAACCAAACTATAAATAATGAAAAAATCCCTCAGCAGTGGTATAAATCTGGGTTTGCTGTGAGACTTAGCCTGAAAAGTCATTGGCGGGCTTGAAAAGATAGCTGGATGATTTCTAAATATGAGGGATTGGGGTTATACCATTTCCAGTAAGATTCTGATTCGTAATCCTTTCTTTTTAATTCTGTTTCTTTTTCCAAAGCTTTAAGAACATAAGAAAATCTGTTGGTAGTTTAGTTTTGTAATTGTCAAGTCCCCCGATTAATTAGGCATGCAATATAAATGAGTACAACACAAAAGTAAATGTGTGGGAGGCTGATGAGATCATAGTTCTACTGCAGTTGGTTTATTTAATTCTCAGGGAGTCTGAAGTTTGTGGAGCTGTCAAACATTTTTTTTAATCAGGTCAAGGGAAAAAAAAAAAGTTAGGATTCATAGAGAAGAAACCATACAACTGAAGTCTATCTCTGAAACTGTATGCTTCTGTTATACACAGTTTGTAATATTCAAGCTGCTATTAAACCAGGATGACTGTATGGGCACTGTAGGCTCATCTTCCAGAGAAGAAATGGTTCATGGCCACTGGATGTGAGAAGGACTCTTGTACTAGCTGGTGGGCTGTCTCCAGTTTATAAGGAAACAAAATGACTGGCACAGATGCTCAGTACTACCCCATCCAACCCGTCCAGTTTCTGCTGTAGCATAAACACCGGCGGCCCAGGATAGGTGATGGAGTTCATCAGCCTAAGCATGCCAAAAAAAAACCCTAAGGAAGGAAACATCCCTGCTTTGTTTCAGTGCTAAGGTGAAGTTCTACTCTCGTTTACTTGTGTGGTACCAAATGTGAACCTCAACAGTAATCTCAACAAAATCAATAGACTAATTGCAGAGAAAAGTGTTGCCCAATGGGAATAATGATTGGCAGAATTTTGCCTTTAGAATGCAATTAAAGTTATTTACCAGATTGCTGTTTTCAGCATCTTTCTTATGAACTAAGTTCAAGAAACAATAACAATTACATATCTCTCAAAAACTGTGATTTTCAGAACAGTAAATAGCCAGACTTCATGTGCACTCCATTGCGCACCGGTAGGAATTCATCCAGGCATTTACACCATGCAGGATGAGATCCAACAAACTTGCCCTGCCGTGACTGCTGGAGACATGTGACACTCACCTGTACACTTAGCAAAATTTTGATAATTTATAACCTGCCTTGTAAAAGCTGCTTTTACTTGCCTCAGCTGAATAATGCCTACCTTTGCACCAAAAGCCTCTTCTAGCTAATTAAGCTGGTTTCTTCAGAAGAATTTCCTGACCATTTGGTCACATCTCCATTCAGTACAACACACAAGCGGAGAACTCATTTGAGTAACTCATGATCAGGGAATCTGGATGAAATCATTTAAAATGAATATGTGTTTAAAGAAGTGATTAAATACTGAAATTGTTCAATGAAAATTCCATATACCAAATGGTGAGATATAATAGCTATCTGATCTGTTAAAAGGAAAAACCTTTTAAACTAATCGATCTTCTGCACAACAATTTATGTCAGTGCCTTTTAAGATGATCCCTTCTTAAATGGGTAGCTGACAAAGAAATATATCTGATACAACTGCTAAATGAATAGATTTGCAATGTGCTAAGGCAATACATTTAAGAGGTCTTTCATGTATTTTGAGAAGAGGTTAAAAATCCTGGCAGCTCTTAAAAAGCAGATTCTTAAGTGGTGTACTTTTTGTGCCATAAGATTATGATTAAATTGGATAGCACGGTTACAGCAAGACATGGTTTCTCTCCTTCTCAAACGTGTTTTTTCAAAAGAACCAGGCAAAAATGTGGGGCTAGGGTATGGGTTGGAAAAAAAAAAAAAAAAAAAAAAGAAAAAAAAGTAAGCACAAACACATTTTAAAAAGGGGCAGCTTGTCTACAGCAGTTTTACAAAGCCTGGAAGCAGTACCTCATTCCCACTCATTCATCCCGTCCATCGTGGTCTTGTCCATATTATCTAGTTTCTGGCTGGCCTCCAGGACAGGCTGATGAAGCTTTTGTTCGCATGATTTTCTTTGGCATTCCATCATCCTTAAATGTAAAGAAGTATTAAAAAATATTGGAGCTTAGTGGTTCTTTGTTCTTAAGAGAAAAAAAAAGAGGCAGTATCATCACCATTTCAAGAGCATTTTAGTCAATAATATATTGTAAATTTCTGTCTCTAAAAAGCAATACGGCGATGCATCCTGTGACTCCTGTCATACCTCTCGTATGCTATTTATTGTGAAGAATAGTGTAAGATGGGAAAACAACTACAATTTTTCATCATTATGTTTGCAGACAGTGACTGGTAAAAGGTGGGGAGTCTTGTATTACATGTTCCTGCATATTCAAGTACATATGCTACATTATACATAACATTGAACCAGGAAACATCTGTCCTGAAGAAAAGGGGGAAAAAAGCATCATCAGAATTTTCTTCCTTGTCTGCTTCCAGAAATAAGCACGGAAGTATGACCCCTTGTTGGGGTAGACTGCAAAACACTGGTCTTCTGGAGACTGACGGGCATATTTACCTAGAGGTAAATCCTATTGAGGATCTATAATTTTCTCCTGTGAAAAATGAGTTAACGCATGGCTATAACTCAAAATATATCTCTGTACTTAATGAGAAACCACATACTGCTCACCAGTATGTCTCCATCCAAGCCTGGGCACATCATCTTTTTAAAATCAAAGAACAGTTGAGATTTAATGTTCACCAGTAAATTTTCACTCTGCTCCCTTTAGGAGAAAGCTTCCGATTCGCAGACATCTTTATATGCCTATAACTCTTTATTTTTAGTGTCACTATATTACCTATGAGGTCTCATCATAGGGGTGGGAAGCTATCTAAATAAGGTGAACATGCAGGTCTAAAAGATGATTTTCTAATCTCAGGGTAAGACAGGCAAGAATATAGAAATAAATAAAAAAGAATGGGTGAGTATGAGAAAGCAATGAGGTGATATTGATTAACATGGTATGTAGTACATCTCAGTGTGCCCATAGCCAATGAAAAACAAAGTCATTTCAAGAAAAGCGAGGTTTGAGGGACATTCTTGAGGAGTAGTAGTTATTTTTTCTTATGTTTATGGGGAGGCTCCTGCAAAGAGGGAGTGATAGTATGGAAGAAAGCATGAAAGTGCCAACTTGAAAAATGAACATTTTAAAAATGGAGTTTAGCAGTATGATCTGGTCGGAGGTGGGGATGCAACATGACTTTGGAGGAGGAAACAACAAGTTTGTGTTTGACACGACAGGGGAAGCAAGAGAAGTAATATGAGCAAGACAGAGAATTAAGAACAGCATTTAGCTGGAGGCAGGTTTTCATTGATAATGCCCAAGAGAAGAGTACTGCAGAGGCTGAAATTCATTGCGAAGAGAACCTGGGTTAATGTCTAGCTGGTTTTGTATTTATAATACTTGCGCATCCTAGTCATGCTGAGCAGAAAATATCTGCAAGATTTTACCCAGAAAAGAGCTAGAAACTGATGGAATGACAGCGTGATGGTGTCGTCCACAGCATTCACGGAGAACAAAGCTTTTTATTCAAATGATGCTTACATGCAGGTTATGTCATCTGAAGCCAGAAAGTGTTATAATAGAAAATGAGTGACGAGACATAATGCGTGGCTAATGTGGTCAATGCCAAAGGAAAATGTCAGCAACCAAAATGAGAACAGTGTTTTCTCCCAGGTACACCCTAATGAATGGATGAGGCGTTTGTCAGCTGCTGAGTGGATTAGCGTGTAAAGTGACATTGAGAGGTCCATTTTTTTTTCTGTTTATCATCTGTTTTGTCATGATATCACTGCAGAGGTTACTGCTTGGCCACACCTAGTCCCAGTGTCATGGGCAGAGGAGGTGGTGCCATCTCTGTGCAAGCTGTCAGAGGGGCTGAACCCAAGAGGCAGGTGGTCATTGCTGTCCCCTGCCTGGCTATAGCCCTCAGGAATCTGATGTGACCTTGGCCCAGCATCACTGTCCCCATGCCTCATCCTCTGTGCTGTCATGTCTTGGCCAAAAATAGCAATGCAGGTGATTTTATTTAAATCCATGGATAGGACAGATGATGCAGCACTTTGAAGTGCTAGAAGCATCTCACCAAGGTTACAAGGATTTATAGGTTAGGGGACAAGTGCACAGATATTCCACATAGTATGAAGCATGCATGAAATTCAGATAATCCAAATGACAAGAGTGCAAAGAGGAAAGTCCTTAGGGGCAAATTAATAGAGAGATTAAAGATGGCTTCTCTGATTACTGTCTGCATTGCCAACGTGCTAGAGAGAGGCATTACAGAAATTGACATACAAGACAGACTGTCCTCAAGTGAAGACTGAATGGTATTCTTCAAAGCAAAAATAATGTTTGATAAAATT
Organism: Megaceryle torquata; assembly: GCA_024611175.1. Taxonomy (NCBI): domain Eukaryota; kingdom Metazoa; phylum Chordata; class Aves; order Coraciiformes; family Cerylidae; genus Megaceryle; species Megaceryle torquata. Next base: position 14,992 of record JANIJG010000355.1, on the reverse strand, counting down.
TCTCACTTTACATTGTGCATCCCACTTTCTAGTAAACTGGTGTGCATGGGATACCTATAAAAGGATTTTCCAGGTAAAGAATATGAAATAGGATCCTTCCTCAGCAGAAAGCCAAGAATTAATTAACCCTTTGTATTTATCACTTTTATATGGATGTAATGTTCCAAGACCTCAGTAAAGACTTAAGGCCCAGCCTTGACAGATGCAGAAGAGAACGACGTGCCTTCTAATTTAATATTTTACACTGTGACAAAGCATGTAATGCACAGGATAAGTAATTTCTCTATTGTAGCTTTTATCATGTAATTGTCCTCCTCGTATAACCCTTAGCAGGTGAGGTGGCACAGCATGTAGCTCCCCAAGTGTTACATGACTGTGTTGGGTATGAAAAAAATACTGGCTGGGTCAGATCCTGAAAGGAGTGATACTCAGGGAGACACAAGGGTAAACTAGCAAAGAGGTAGGGACAATTTCTCTGTTCATACTAACTTTTAAAAAGCAAGAAATCTTCTGAGCAGATGAATTACACCTTGGCCTCTCAAATGGGAGACTGGATGAAGGAAAGTAATAGGTATGCATGAGTAGACATCTCTGTGTGTCTGAGCGTGCCCACATAAGGAACCACATTTCTTGCAAAGATAATTTCAAAATTATATAGGATGTTACTGATTTCTTTGCTTTAAAGGACACATCTCACATTAGCCAACAAAGAGCAAAGCTTTCCAATGAAATTATGTGAGAGAACTGAAACAATATATATTTCTAGGGGTTTTATCTTAATACTTGTCTTGAATGGAAAATGAAATGCATTGCAGACTCAGGACTATCTGATTTACACAGAACGTGCCAAGCAGAGCAGTAGGGCATCATTGTTCTGAAATATTTGTCTTGCATCTTATTTTTTAAATCCTGCATTGCATTAAGACAGGTTAAATATGAAAACCAAGTAGTGTCTGGGTTATATCTTTTACCTTTTACATTTTAATGAAATCTAAATTCTATTGTAGATGCACATTTTAATGAAATACAGTTTTTTACACCAATAGAAGAATAGCTGATACCATACTTAACATATTGCACAGACAGGCTCATTGTGTAGGCTAAGAGTTCTGTTCATGGCAAAGAAAATTGATGAAAAGCCACATTTGGTTCTATGGGAATGTTTCCATCTTGCCTCCATACCGAGATCTCACTTTGGTGTCCCCTTAGGCAAGGGAAGATCTCCTTCCCCAGCCCCACAACATACCATGGCCAAAACTGATGCTCTGCTCCTGTCTTTGAAAACTTACGCAGAAGCATGTTTAGAAAATACAGAAGAGGATTGTTCACAGGTTTTGTTTTGCAAATTGTAGTACAGACCAGCCTCCCAAGTAGCCTGTTTGTATGTTTGTCTATAGGTATGTATGTGTGTTCTGAGGTAGGGCAGCCACCAGGACCCTGTGGTGAGAAGGAGAGCAGTACCTCCACCAGCAGCTGTCACTCTGATGCACCATGGATTGCATCTCTGAGCAGCTTCAGCAGGAGCTCCCAGGCTCTGTCTGTCTTCACAGGAGTCAGACTCAAAAGCCCACGTATGAATATTTAAACAAAAGGCATTAACAAACCTGCCTGGGAAATGTAATAAGAATGTCTTTTTGAAGAAAATATGCTGCCAAAATGACAGATCCCCACATTTTTCACCTCTCCAGTTCTAAGTGCTCTTAGTATTAATTTGTGAATTATGGTTTCTAATGAAAATAGTACTTTATGCAGTATGGATGATATTATATTTTCTTAATCTATTTTACAGAAGTCCTTCTGTTGTTCAGGCTGTTCTTATTTAAAAGCTAAGGCTTGTTTTGTATTTCACTGCCTGTCGCCAGCTTGCTGACAGAAGTAAAGGCTATGAATTTGTTAGACCCTACTTTATAATATATTCTGTTTATCATCATTTCTTTTTCATTATGGTGGTGTTATTTTCACCGCTGTACTGAAGGTGCTGTCAAAATTTCCATTATAAATATTGTTTCCGAGGGGTTTTTAAGTCTAAGGGTTCTGTATTAAAATTCTCTCTGGCTGAAATTTGGCATGCAAGCCTCGGTAAAGAAATGTTTTCTTTACATGCAGCTTAAATTGGCTTAGTCATCTTTTTAAAAGAAATTTGCATGTATGTATCAGGAGCCACACTTATAGTACAGTCTCATATATTTAAATAACAACAAAATAAACACCTATTTATACAAAATGTTTCTGAATTTCAATAGGTAGCAGTCTACTACTGCTAAAAGATACGTAAGGAAAAAAAAACCGTGATAAAGTACACCTACTCTGTAAGTACACATTGACTATTCTGTGACTTACAGGTTGCTACAGTAGATTTAGACAGTAATGAGTAAAGATGCTGTGTTTGACAGAGATGTGATGCAAAAATGTAGAAGTTAGTAATGGCAGAATAGATGTATCATCATACCAGCTCCAGACAGGCACTTGGTTTTAAAGGGGTTCTGTTGACACAAGCTAGAGCAATCTTTTAGTGACCTCTTATTTCATGAGACATTCAAGATGCTTAGTCAGAGTTTCTTTACATTTTAATTTATAGAACCTAATTTGTTCTGTCATTTCTCTGCCTTCACTGACTTCTCAGGGATGCTACACCTGTCTGATGCTTATTTCCACTGTAGTACCTTGTTACAGGCTCTTTCCATGGTTTAGTTCACCCACTCACTTCAAGATCTCATGGTTACTACTTTTCCTGCTATAAATTTCATTAAATGGCAGAAAAAGTAAACTGCACTCTTAAAGAAAACGATTAAAAAAAAAAAATTAAAAGGTTCAAAATATGAAAAATAAAGTGTAGGATGTGCATCAGACAGTGCTCATAGAATAACCGTTACACAAAAATGAAGAAAGAGATGTTTCTCATGCCTTGATTTCTGGCAGTGTGCAGCTTTCTTTAAAAAAAAAAAAAAAGGCATGGTAAGAGGTTTGAAAAGGGGTGATTTTTCTCCCCAATTTGTTCTTTGCCTCACCTGTGGCCCAGTGAGCCCCAAGATGAAGCACTGTGGGCACCTGCCTGTGGTGCAAAGCTCTGCCTTCTTTCAGTCATGTATGTTAAATACAGACTAGAGAGGATCCATCCAGAGCTCCAGAAATCTTCAGAAACTTCTTTCTGATGGTTTGACAGTTTGAGGTTCTTGTAGTTTACTTTTTTTTTTAAATGATTAATTTTTATTTTTTTCTTTAATAATGATTACAATGTCTGTAACTGTCTTTGGAGACTATGAAGTTTCCATGGCTCGGAGCATATGCAATATCTTGCCTGATTAATATCAGTATATATGTGTGTACGTGTGTGAGTCTAATTTTTTTTTCAAAGATGGTTCATTACAGAAAAAATCTCCAGTGACTAAAGTATATAAGAGCTATTATGTTTGTTAACAGAGGTAGAGGGGAATATAGTGGCAATATATGGGAGGGATGAGACTACTAACCCTCTCTACAGTCCATCCCCCCTGTTTTCCTCTAGATGCCACAAATGCCCAGCAGCTAGAAGGGCATGGGGCTAATATATGCAACAGCATCCTCTGATGGGGCAGATCCTGCTCTGGGCTTGACCCAGAAAACCTCATAGCAACAGCACTGCAGTGGCAAGACACCAAACTCCTTTTTACCGTTCCCACCTGAAATACCTACACAACCTCTCAGGTCCTTCAGTTAAGTAGTAATTCACAGTGTATGAAGAAGAGTAATTAAGATAATCCTGAAAGATAGAAAAACAGCAAAGGTGCAAAAATACCAAATTACTGAGCATTTATTTAGGACAAATCAGTTCTATATAATGGCCAAGTGTTGTAAAAGTACATTTTACTTCATGTATGTACACAAATAACTCTACTTTGGGGAAATTCACAGGTTAAGTTTAATCTTTCCCTAGAACCATTCTGTGAAATGACTGATAGTTTAATTCATTCCCCCCTATATGTCCTAAAGTCAAAAATAATAAAAGATAGTCTTATGCAGTGTCAGCAAGGTAAGATACTGTAGTATGCGTTTTATGGAGTAGATAATAACAGAGCATTACAGAGTCTTTCAAGTCTCTTCTCCTTCAAAAGCCAGTCTATATTAACATATTTTACAAAAAAAGCAAATTCTTTCATTTTTAGAAGCTGCATTGTAGTACTGAGTTTCAGTGAAGAGCCCAGGTGTATAAATAGAACTGTAATGTTGCCTTTTGAATAGTAATTTATTTAATCTTTGAAACATATTGCGTACAGGTATATAAGTAAAGAGAGCAAATGCACAAATCTAACAGTAAAATCCAGGTGGATAAGTATAGAGCTATAGTTAGTTCTCTGCAGAATACCACAGGCTCATGGGACTAACACCATGTCAATAGAGCACTTCTATGAGTCATTTTTTCATTTTCTTTTGCAAGAGAGGAATGAAAAAACTCAGGTAAATACTGCAGGGTCATCTCTAGGGATTAAATTCTTCTGATATGTGGACCTAAATCTAAAGATGTCTCTATAACTTTACTCCTGTAATGGTTAAAAATTTTCCCATTTCCAGTTCCATTTATTAATGAACATTTTATTCTTTTTGTTTTACTCTTGTGCCAATATTGTCTTTACATTAAGCAGTGCTTCTTCCTTCCCAGTGTTAAGCTCTGTGCTGTGTTCAGGCAGGAGATCACGTCCCCTCTCAGCCTTTCGGCAGTGGTAGATTGTTCCATTCTGTTACCTGTGGGCATGCTTTGAACAGGAGTACAATGAATTTGTCCCTTCTTTCCAAACACCAGCTTAAAAGTTGGCTTCCTGCCACTTGTCACTCAGAAGGGAAACGCAAGAGTGGTTGAAATTGCACAAATGTCTCTATTATTGCTCAGCTTGTTTGCCTATCCCTCTGGTGACCAGCTGACAAAAAACTGTAGTACACAGGAAAAAATTGACCACATTTAACGTTCAGGTACACTTGTGTCAACCTTAGCAACCCCACAGACTATTATAAAAAATATTTTCACTATTTCTACTCTTAATCATAGTAGAACTGTACCCAAAGACTAACCCTGTTTTTATTACCTACAGTTTCTTGCAGGAGGCCAAGATTTCCATTTAGATGTTCCTTCAAGAAGATATCTGAGTGATGCCCAACACACTCCAGTACTGGAGGACCCGGTGGAGGTTGCAGCAAGTATCATTTTAGCTTACTATAGGATGAACATCAATAACTGTTTCTCTGTCCAGATTGCTATTTCCTTCATATGACACTTTGTGGAGGTTGCATTATTCATTCCCACAAAGACACAGGTGCAGCAGGTTCAGTGCCAGTGAGTTCAATACGGTGTGATAAAGTCAAGGCAAAGCAACTAATCAATTTTGGATGTAATGTACAAAATCCTCCAAGAAAAATAAAACCCAAAGTTAATTTACTCAGTCATCATCACCATCAATTATATATACAGCATGTTTAATATTAATTGCTGCTGTGAAAATACTAGGCTTCTCTTTCTTTATAAAAATAAAATAAACATCTATGCTTCTCAAATATAAGAGGTGCAAACCAAAATTGCTGTTCTGTGTACAGATACTTTGCATCTTTAGTGGATCAAAACCCAAGGATCTAGATCTTTCAGTTGTAAGTTTGAAATCCAAATCCAAAAGAAACACTTCCCATGCTCTACCTCTCTCACCTGTTAGAGGAATGCTTGGATAGCGCAAGCCTGGATTCAAAGCTTGGGTTCAGATCCAGGCTTTTGGCTTGAGACCATCTCTTAAAAGTAAAAATGAAGCAACCTCAAAATACACAACCTCTATTTCTGCCACATGAGTTAAAGCAGGAGAGAATCGTTCCCTAATGACCCTGACCCAGCATAAGTGCGAGCCTGCTTAAGATGCTGTTTTACCACTTAGGAAAATTTATGGTGCTGTAAGTACTGAACATTTGGTCACAGCACTTTCACTATAGGTTTGCCTAATGAGTCTGTAATCATCATCTTTTTGTTGAGGATTTTCATCCCGCCAGGGTTGGTCTGACATTCACTGAGGTGCTCACATTTGTTAGGAGGAGGAACCCCACAGCAAAGGGATGCTTGTGGCAGCAATTAGGCAATGCTGGCAGGGGTGGCGGGCAGTGGGGGGCTGCAGCTGGGACCCAGCACAGCACTGGGACCTTCTGGAAGGGGAAGGTGAGCTAATGTGAAGTGCCCTTACGCCACTACCACTTGTATTGCTCACAATGTGTATGGTGAAAATGGGTCTAAGGTTTTAATTTTGAAAAATGTGTAAGTTTACTGACAAATATATCCCATTAAAGGTGCGCATACGTATGCCACTGGGCAGAAAAAAGGAATATTTAAACTATGATGTTCAAAGACGGTATGGGTGTCTCACTTCCTTTTTCAGAGTCCTGACCCTCCCTGAACTGCTGCAAATATATTCCAAACACTTCGAAAACAGCATAAAGTTGTTGAAAGCATATTCTGTAGAAAGGTGACCTCAAAAGTAAACCATCGCCACAGGCAAAAGCATGTTACCAGGAACTCCTAAGAGACAGGGGACTAATTCTTCCCTTCCTCAGGCTGGTTTTACACCAAAGCATTTCTGCATATCCTACTGGAGTGGTGATTTACACCACGATGGCAGGGCTGGTATTTGTCAATAAGAAGGATGTTTATGAAATAGGAAACCTGTATCTCCACCCTCTTGCACTGGGTGGCATTTCCAGCAGTGGGCAGAACACGCAGGCAGGGACAGGAGCACTCCTGTCCTGCAGTGTGGGGGCACTGGAAAGGTTGCAATGTGCTTGTGAGGTAAGCAGAAATGATGCCACTGACATCACCTCTCCCACTAAATTTTGAAGAAAAATTACTGTCTTCAGCCTGCACTGCAGCTTACTCCAGCCCTTGCTGGTGGAGAATATTTTAACATTGTAATTGTGTTAGAAGAGCATTCTTCTTTGAGGAGAAAAATACTGTAAGAATCAAAGAGGTTTTTTTTAACATCTAGATTTAGTATCTTTAAAATGTCTTTTCATTATTTCATTCCATACCTTTTGGCCATCTGCTTTTCCATTGCACAATAGTAGTGCTCACTAAGATATGATATTATTTTGACGTTGCAATGTACGACACAAATCTAGCTGCTTGTTATGAAATTTGTTCAGCATGAGTTCCTCAGAGACACCAAAGCAAATTCATTCAATGTTTCATGGTTGCCAAATTTTATTACTCTCCCACCCAAAACCCAAACCTTCCTGTCAAAGAATTATCACCCAGCTGTCAACAGACATCACATTTCATGTGGGAAAGGAAGAACCCAACCTGCAAAATAAACATAGCCAAATTCACATCATCTTGAATCTTAGAGTAGAAGGAAAAGAAAAGAACACTGTTTCAAATAATTTCCATAAAGTTTCACGAAGGGTGGCTATGTTATGAATCAATACTGCAGACAGCACAGTATGTAGGACATTGCTGGGGTGGGGATCCTTCAGCTCCAGGAGCATGAGCTGCGTCTCCTCTTCCTTGGCCAGCCCTAGGATATTACCTGGCTGTACCCAATAGAGCATATTATTACAAAAAGTCACTTAAATGAGCATCCAACACATGGTATTTTACTGGGTTCTTCTGACGTCTCTATCAGAGTAAAACTCAAGTTCTAAAATGCTAGAGAATAGAAATTTGGAGGATAAGTCATGAACTTCAAGCCACCAGCTTTAAAGAAAATCAAGGCATCGAAGATGTTGCTGAGGATCAGCTCCTGTGTGTGAGCCATGCAGAGAAAGAGAGACGATGGCTCAGAGAGTGTCAAACCCTTAATTGGGATGTACAACACCCCTGTGAAGAAGGTGTTATTAACCCCATTTTTACAGATGGGGAATTATTTTAGGTGTGACTTCTTCCATTTGCTCACAACATTAATTTCAAGAAGAAGAAAAGCAGAATGACCTGCTGTGGCTTCCCTGCTAGAAAGGAAAACAAATAAATGCCTCTGAGAAAACATCTTGCAGGAAGAACACAGCACTTGCCATTTCTTCATTTCGGTTTCAGAGGTGACTTCCTCAATGGCAGCAATATATCCTGAGAGCCCCAGTGGTGAAGGTAAGGAAGGTAGTCAGCATATTAGGAATTTACAGCTTCCTCTTTCTATTTATGTCCTGTAATATCCCACCCTAGTCCAGTCTGTGCTCCTGATGGTTTGTCTTTTGGGGGCATTTGTCATATGGTGTGAAAGATATGAAAAAAACCCAACAAAACAACCCAGAACCTATGTGAAGGATAATCCAGAAGGTAAACTGGGCTGGTAGAAATTGAAAATCAGATTAATCCAATTTTCTATTAAAAATATAAGGCTTGGATTAGTTGTTAATAAACAACTAAGCTGATAATTAGTTATGAGCTTTTGAGACCACTCCATCTAGTATGAGTTTGACAGACGTTACCACAGTGGTGTCCTGACCCCCTGCCAGAGCCAGAATATGAATTCAATATTAAAATGTGAGCTCACATAATAGGATGAGATTGGGGTAAAAAACATGGACATTCACAGTGATCCATCCCATTTCAAAGGATCTCCATCCACAGCAACCACAAAGGGAGATAACCATGCCAGCTACACTGTCTTGTGGTTTGTGCAGAAAAGAGGATCTCACATGCTTTTCTACCCCTTATATATATATATATATATTTTTTTTTTCACATTTACTCATTCTTTTACTTTTTGTCAAAAACAGTTCCTGCTACTACAAAGCTTGCTAGGGAGAAACTTTTGCCCACAGTTCTGCTGGACTTTGCTGTGTGAGATCATCCTACACAATCCAGTTTTTACTGCTGTCTCTCTGTTAATTCCTGAAACCAAATTGTTATCAGTGCAAAGGGTTTGTTATTCCAATTTTCTTTCATGCACTGATTCTCAATACTTGTCTGTGTGATTTGGGTTTTTGGTGGTGTTTTTTTTTGTTTGTTTTGTTTGTTTGTTTTGTGGGTTTTTTTGTTTTTGTTTTATTCAAAACAATCATCTGTGTCAACTTTTTGTTGTTTTAAAACTTTGACTGCAAGATTGACACAATTACCACTTCTGTGTCCTCACAGCAAGTGGAGTGAAATATTTCACGATAGCCAGGGAGCTATCATATGATCAATTTCACTATGTCCTTTTCCTTGAAGCCTAATTGCATCCTACCAGCAAGATCCTCCTTCCTCATTGATTACCTTGTTCCCTTTATTTCTTAGTGATTCATTTCTCCATTCTCAGCTTTACTTAACAGGGATTTCTCTTCTTTTTCCAGACATTCAGTAACTCCTCAGCAAGCAACAAGACAGCTAAAATGCACCCACGGTCACATTAAGAGATAATAGTCTCTCTGGTATAACTTGCAGCTGAACTTTTTTAGCTTTCTATTATCCTTGCATGTGTGTGTATATTTGCATTTTTAAAGCACTTCTAGAGAAAGCCTTTTATCTTTTCAAACCAACAACAGGTTAATTAAATTCTTTTGCATTCTGCAGCTGCAATCTTCTTATGTCTCATAGAGTGGCAATCATTTTGCTCTCACGACTGACTCTTTTCCTTTAGTTTGTTGAAAAAATATACTAACAGCTTTGCCCTTTTTCTTCTGTTTTGACTCTTGGCAGTGGGACGGTGGCAACTGATGCTCTCTGTCTCTGGGTGCATTTATGGAAATGGCAGCTTGTTGGAGTGTAAATGATATTACCAGTTCTCATGCTTTATATAAATGTTACTGTAGAAATAGCATGGAAAAAAATAAATCTAATTAAAGATGTGTATATCTCAAGAGTTTTGACTGTACTCAGATAAACCTGAAATTAAGTACTTGTGTTTGACACAGACTTAAATCTTCCTGAATGCATAGAAAAACCTATAGACTTTGAGGCACTATTTCTTATCTTATTGGTGTGTGAATGTGGAAAAATCAAGGCCATATAAGTTGGATTCGAGGCTGGATGACTTGACTGTTATTTAGGTGCCTTAGGAATGGCAAAGTAAAGTTAAAAGGTTCCTTTAAAACAAAATGTCCTTCCTTTTGGGTGTGTGGAAGAAGGTTTTGATGCTGTATGTCATACAAAGCCGTAAGAAGCAGAGTTGGAGGCAAGCAGTGCCTAGAGATGTTGTTTTTGCTGTATTTCTGGAGAGAGCTCTCTTTCTTTGCTGTTTTAGAAGCTCTTTCTTTAAATGCAGAACTACATCAGAGCTCGATGAATTTCACAGCTGTGCAGACAGCAAATGTAAGAGATACTTACATTCTTCTTAAGACCTGCTTGAAATTATAGGAATAGAAATAAACCTTCTTACAGTGCTGGTAACAGCATCTTATGTCTTGATTGTCAGCTGGTACAAGACCCCTATGTCTTGCGTCCTTTGCCCCAGGTTCTGTAACATCTCCCAGGTTAAATGTAACTTGCGGTAATTTATTCTCAATTATTAATCTTTCTTATTCATACTCACAATCTCTGTTTGCCTGTCATCCACAAACCACCAGTGCAGCAAAAAGACACAAAGTGGTACAAGGCTGCAGTGTATTGGAAAATATCTCACCATCCTGAAGAAAATCTGAAATCGGATTTAGAAAACACATGCTAATTTGTCATAAAAGCAGCATTATTGCTGTTGGCATGGATACTAATATTTGGATAACAATTACTTAAATTTCTTTATTACTACATTGTCATTGAAATACTGTATCTTCAATAACAACCTTTATCTGTGGAAAGCTGCCAAATCTTTGAGAGAAAAGCCAAACAAGGTAAATAAGAAGGTTCAGGGAGTGGTAAATCTGTCTTAAAATAGGACCATAACCATGAGAGAAGGAACAGGAAGGGCAATGTAGCAGACTCACACAGAAGAGGGTAGTCATGAAGAAGAGCTCGTGGAGCTTGCATTATGTGCAGGAAACACATTTGTTTCCAAGCTCAAGCACAATATCCCAGTGCAACCACATCATGCAGATGATTAACAAAAAACTGCAGAGTATCATTTAGTCTCTAACTTTGTAGGCCCTTACTAGGCTAATTAACCATACCAAAGGCAAACTGGACAGTTCCTACCCAAGAAATATGTGGGTTGAGTTGCATAGTTCCTAGCTTTACTCATGTGATGAATAATATGACATTTTTTGTTTGTTTGTTTTTGTGTAAAAGACCTAATGGGAGAACAGCTCCTCCTATCAGTCATCATTCAATTGATTAAGTCCTAACAAGATGGTGTCTTGTAAAGTAGCCCATGTTCAAAGAGCCCAAAATCCTGCTGATGCCACCAGTCATGTAGCCAGGTCTTGATCTGCTGGTTCCTCCTGTTTATGCCCTTATCAAACCTTGGAACTGGTGGGATAGAGGCAAACACTACTTGTGCTCCGAACCCCCTCACCAGCTGTCCCAGGGCCCTGAAGTCTTCATTGCCCTCAGACTTCTTGTTGTAATTTCATCACTGCCTACCTGAAAAATTACTAATTGGTAGTAGTCTGTGGGCTGAGCAAGGGTAGGGTGTTTTTTCTCTATGTTCTTGATGCTGGCAACAGGGAGGCAGCAGATTTCCCCAAGGAGTGGATCTGGTCAGCATATAAAACCTCCCATACCCTCCAAAAGTGAGGCCCCAGGGGCAAGGACCCACCTTCCCAGTATGGATCTTTCAATCTGGAGCAATCAGGCAGGCACAACCCTTTCCTGTTGGTAAACCTGTATCTGTTTCGTAAGACAATGAATGTGTACATTATCTATGGTTTGATGGCTTTTCAGATGTAAGATTCTCAATATTGCTCTGCACTGCCAATCGTTTTATGACCTGGCACTGTGGACTCACAAGTGTCCATGACAACAGTCCATACCGTTGATCTACCAACACTAGATTAACAGTGCAATATCAGCAATCAGAATTGATAGACTTTAATTAAACCTCTAGTAACGATAGCAAGTTGGTGACTGGCCACAGGCTTCTCTGCAGTTTGGACAGGTAGGTAGATTGTCTCTAAAAATAATTGAGCAATCTTCTGCTGAGCTCTTCCCTCTCTCTCATCTGCTGTTGCCATTGGCAAAGCAGTGCATCACCACACTCCGGTATCAGCTCTGCTTTGCCATTGCGAGTCCCGAATTGCAATCCAAACAATTCCAGTATAGGAAGTTGCTATAAACCACACGTTCCAGGTGCTAGGCGCAGCATGCATGAGGTGTTTGGCACGGGATGCTGATGATCTGAAATTTTCAGTCACTAACCAGAGCAAAACAGAGATACTTCTGACTAAAGATATTTTAATTACAAAACAAAAGTTGAGATAATAGGCAACCTGGCACTATCAGACTACAGAAAAAACCACAGCCAACTTACAGGGCTACCAAAGTTCCTACAGTGTTACACATCTGGTATCGAGTCGATCTTCTATTTCTTCTCATTAGGTTTCCCCTGATTAAGAAAAAGGAGGAAAAGAAATGCAGCATTTTCACAATTCTGCCTCTTTGTACCCCCGTGTATGACAGGAAATGGATTCTAAAAAGCTGCCAAGAAAACTGTAAAAATGTCATTCAGAAGTACTTCTGTAAAATTCTGATTACACTTTACATCTGGTGAAAAGACATGAAGGCTTCGCTGATATCAGAACAAGCCATCAGCTTTCACTCTGCATAATTATTCCTTGCCAAAGTGGTGCTCAGGGAAGAGGGCTGGAAAATGTCCTTAAGTTCTCATGACCTCCTGCTGTGGCAAGTGTTACTATCAGCGTTAATAGTGCTAGTAACTATTTGCATGAAAGCCTGTTTATGATGAAATTAATTGCAAGTCCTAACAGACTTCATTATGGACAAGATTTCCCCTAATATCATATATTTGTTTTTAAATGAGATTACACTTTTTAAATGAGATTACACTTTCTCCTACTCTTACAATGCTAAAAGATAAAGTCAGGCACCACTAGTAGATTTTTTGTGTGTACCTCTTGTAATGTTCATATCTATCTCTGAGTTCACCATTATTTGCTATGATGTCCTGTCTGAGAGGGAAAATGAGATCTTTCCAGAAACTGCATATTCAGAATGAGCTAATTGTTCACCAGTTACCAGCAGCTGTGTCCTAAACATCTCAAAGGCTTCTGAAATGTGAAACCTGTAGCTTCCATGTTAGCTGCAGCTCTGCTCCAGACAGAGAGAAGATGTGTAAAATAAGCAGCATACTGCTCTGGTGTTATTGTTGGAGAGTGGTTTGTGTGGTGCACCAGCTCCATCTGCTTTTGCTCCACCTTGGCAAGGTGTACATCAGTTCAATTCATGGGCTTATGAGGTGCAGCTCAGCTCAGCACATAGGCAAAGACGGCACTCATCTCTCTGGGGTAGGAGCAGAGCCTGGTGGCATCTCTGTGCAGTGTCCTACCTAGACACACATGGCTATTTGTGTATTGAATGCCTCTGAATGCAAAGGATGCTTATTCTAAATGTCAGGTCAGTAAACTCAACTGCAGGAGGGATTTTTGTGTTTTAATAATATTCTTCAGCATTTTCAGACCAGCATGGTCTTCATTTCATGTTCTAGAAGTCTTGATTTTATCTCAGTGGGATCAAGAGACAGTTAATGCATCATCCCACTGAGGGGCCCATTCCACTATGTAGCTGCTCCTCTCCCTTGTTTGATTGTGGAGTTTCTGCTAGGAAGAAAACCTCCCTGCAGTCAAAACATTAGAACCTAATTGCACATAACAGAGAGAGATGATGAGAAAGAAGTCTCCTTTCAGAGCAGAGTTTCCATGGTCAAGCTGTATTGACCCACATATGTTTTACACACGCAAACACACAGAAGTGTTTATATACACATAAGTGTAACTACAGCCCTTAGCACCCTCCACCAGACACCAGCTGCCAAGGCTCCACAGATTAAAGATAGCTCATGACAGCATCCTTTAATAAACTATAGTATAATGAGAATACATGTATACCCTGGCAAAAACCTACCAGGCCATACAGATACTTCCCAGTTGACTGGTGGAAGAACTGTATTTTCTAGGTTTTCTGGGAAGCTGTAAATATCTAGGGTTTTATCCAGTTTAGGGGGTTTGGGGTTTGGTTTGTGGATTTGTTTGTTTTTAATCTTATATTAAACAATTTCAAATGTTCCTTTTTGGAAAACATACCACACTGTAATACAGCTTTAGGGAAAAAAAAAAGAAAGAAAACAACAACAAACTAACCCATAGTTAATCCTACACATTTCCTTCCTTAGATATGTAACCTTAGAAGTATACTGAGAGACTTATTATAGTGTTTATTTAGTCTGATTAAACTTCACTCTATATGTGAGCTACTGTCATGAATCAGTACATCTCAGTCTCTGGCACTTCTCACAACGTTCTCTGAAGCCAAACAGTTTGTCCGTGCCTGTTGGTGACATAACATAATGTAATATAACATAACATAGCATAACATTTTACACTGAGTATCTTTCAGAAAGCTATTTTGCAGCTCAATACATTGCATGAGAAAGCACACATTCCATAAGTAATAGATCTTTCTTCTTTTTAGGATTTCCACTTTATTTATTGTTGTCTGGTTATTTTGATCCTTAATGTGTTGCTGTTAAGCATTCAAAAAGAAATGAGATAGCTTTCCCTTAAATTAGGAGTTTTTCTTTCCCAAGATGTCTCAGATGTCTCATAAAGATTTCAAGCACCCTCTGCATTGATGTATTGTTTTATTGTTATTCTCTTTTGCTGTGGGAGGGGAGACAGGTATTTGTAAATACCATACCTACACATTACACAATATATAGAATAGGGAAGGGATCTGTGTGATTTAGACCACACTACAATGTTTTTGATGATTCTAAATGTGCACAGTTGCTGAAACTGTTGCTATGTTACATGAAGACATTTTGTGGCACCAGAAATTATTGAAGAGATTGAAGAGCTATGCCAGACAAAACACAAGGTGATGCAATTCTAATTTATTTTCTTTTCTCTTTTCTTTTCTTTTCTTTTCTTTTCTTTTCTTTTCTTTTCTTTTCTTTTCTTTTCTTTTCTTTTC
>JANIJG010000354.1:56519-105629 GCA_024611175.1 Megaceryle torquata | reverse complement strand
CTGGGCAGTCCATTCCAGTGTCTGATCACCCTCTCCATGAGGAAGTGCTTCCTAATATCCAACCTAAACCTCCCCTGATGCAGCTTCAGGCCGTGCCCTCTCCTCCTGTCACTGGTTGCCTGGGAGAAGAGCCCAGCCCCCACCTGACTACAGCTTCCCTTCAGGTAGCTGTAGAGAGTGATGAGGTCCCCGCTGAGTCTCCTCCAGGCTAAACAACTCCAGCTCCCTCAGCCTCTCCTCATCAGACTTTCCCTCCGGTCCCTTCACCAGCCTTGTCACTCTCCTTTGGACCTGCTCCAGCACCTCCACATCCTTCTTGAAGTGAGGGCCCAGAACTGCACACAGTACTGGAGGTGAGACCTCACCAGTGCTGAGAACAGGGGCAGAATCACATCCCTAGACCTGCTGGCCACACTGTTCCTGATACAAGCCAGGATGCCACTGGCCTCCGGTCCACCTGGGCACACTGCTGGCTCATGTTCATTTAGCAAGTGTTAACTCCAGCCAGACCTATGGGCAAGACTCTGCAGACCCTAGAGGAGTTTTGCTGCTTTGGTAGCTCAGCTTCAGGAAAACCCATCAGTCTGAAATGAAGGAGGTGACTATTAAGGACATACATGTCTATATTGAATTATGCAAAAGTGGAGTGAGTCAACTGAGCAGCAGCACGGAGCATCCATCAGAGTTCAGAAAGCAGCATTAAAAACCACAGAGAGCTGGACTGTTCAGACTACCCAGAAATATCAAGGATGTCTGTTAATGGATCTTGCTGGCAACCAGCACTGACCGAGGGCAGGGCTGATCTGAACAGGATGGAGAACAGGGAAACACACAGAGGCAAACAAAAGCTTGTCTTGAAGCTTTTCTTTATTCTCATTCCACAAACACGGGGGTTTCTGTCTCAGCCCAGGCTCCCCCCAGACACTCCCGTTTCTACATGCCTACAGCACACACACGACCTCCTCTTGGCATGACACTTAAGTGCCTTTTATTATTGCCCTGTAGCTTGGAGAAGAGATGGGGGAAACAATCCCAAGTCCAGAACAATCCCCTTTTGTCTTTGGAGTCTATCAGCATGGAGAAATTAGAGAATCTTCCATTAGTTTGTTTGGGTTTTTTTCTGCATTTGCTGATTTGAAATCAAGCTACAGGAGTTTTACAAACATCAGGAGCTTTGGCTCACCAAAAAGCCTGCTGGAAACCTGAGTAAGGGTGGTTTTATCAAACTGAGTTTGACAAATTACCTTCTAGGATGATCAGCACCTCTGTGAAGCTTTAGATCCCTGTGCCAGTCAGGCACTGAGATTTCATCTAAAAGGAAAAAGTGTGAAGCTCTACAGGAGTGAAATTGTAACTCAGTGTCCACAGAGGTACATGCTGACGTGCAATAATTTGTCAACCACTTTATCTAATCTCTTGGCATGATCATCCCTAAAATGTGGTGCTTGTGGATTCTTTGTAGACAGTGAAGGAGATGGTCCATCGAGCCAGAAACCTCAGTCTGAGATGGGAGGAGAGGCAGGAGTGGAAAGCTGTAAATCCTGTCACTTCACCCTACCCGGAGAGCACATTTACTTGCCTAAGAAAATCTGTGTAAGTGGTCCATGAAAAATGGATCGACCCCAGGGCAAAGATAGGAAATCAGGACAAGAATCTGAAGCTGTGGTGGGTGTGATGACAACACACAAGCACTAAACTCACATAGATTTAGTGGCAGTAGTTGGGACTCAAAGTTTTCAGGTGAAAATTCCAGGCCATTTCCTTGGAAGGACAAATAGGATTCAGCTGCTAAATCCTTCCTCTGCACTAATGGCAGTAGCCAGACATGTCCATCTGAAGCAAGCTCTTGTTTTCTTACTGTTTCCCCTCAAATTCTCCTTACTATTCCCCTGTTCCACGTGAGATATGAAATAGTAGCAGAATGTTAATCCATCAGAGAAACTTGGAGACTCTGACAGATAATTGTCAGAGGATCACTGACATCCCATCCATTTCCTTCTACAGAGCCTACCGGACAGGGTGACACATTTTGGTTACACAGACCAGCAATTAACTTCATTTTTTTTTCCCCCTCCCAGACTGCAAAGGCCTGAGCGAGCCTGGAAAGGTGAAGAACATGCGCTTCCAGGTCCAAGTCAACTTAGAAGACTACATCAATGATCGCCAGTACGACTCCCGAGGCCGGTTCAGCGACATCCTCCTCCTGCTGCCCCCGCTGCAGAGCATCACCTGGCAGATGATAGAGCAAGTCCAGTTTGTGAAGCTCTTTGGTGTGGCCAGGATCGACAGCTTGCTGCAGGAGATGCTGCTGGGAGGTATAGAAACATAGAAGTGTCTGGGTTGGAAGGGATCTTTAGAGGTCATCTAGTCCAGCCCCCCTGCTGAGAGCAGGGACATCCTCAGCTAGAGCAGGGTGCTCAGAGCTCTGAGCTCAGAGCTCCGTCAAGCCCCAAGTATGTCCCAAGGTATGAACCCTGCTGAGAAAGGAGACCGAAGTCTTTTTATTTCAAAACCATTACAGGGCTTTGTGTCCTTCTCTGGAGGACATCCAGCAGAGAAAAGTTGGTCTTGGGAGGAGGGAAGTGAAGGCTCACGTTGAATGGTAGCTTGACCATGGGTTCGTCTTACTTCAGTCCAATTCCCCAGGCCATTTCTTTCCATCTTACCTCTGGCAATCAGTTTTATAGAAATGGGTGCACTCTGTGGTGCTTTGCACACTTGACTTCTAGGCAACCTACCAAACTGATGGACTTTGCAAGAAGAGAATACATTTTTTTGTTAACAATATGCAGAATTTAAAACTAGATGGGAAACCCTGATAAGAGCAGTAATTGGGACGCAGACAGAGATAGATGAGCTGTTCAGTTGGGTATCAGCTGAAACCCCAGCCATCCCGGGAGGTTGTCCTTAGACATTAAGGTGACTGAGAGCAAAGCAGACCTCTGGAGCAGGAAGGAAGCAAAGACAAGTCAGGACATTAACCCCTCCCACCCGCAGAAGTCTTCCACATTCTCTGAAAAATGAAATATATTGGCCCAGAACATCTGACTTCTTGGTAACTATGCAAAGAATGATGTCTTCTCCCACTTCCACTGCAGGAACCACCATTGACCTCCAGTACCAGTCAGCACCTCCCAACCTCAACCTGGAACCGCTGCCAGGACATGTCCTCCCAAGCAACATGAGCTCTGTGATTCACACCGCTCCTGACCGTATGTGTCCCTTAGTGTCACTCTAATGAAGGGACTGGAGTGAAGAAATTGTTAAGGAGAAGACCTTTAAATTTATTTATATGTTTAAGCGTTACACTTGAGTCAGAGTTCACAGCCCCCCTGCTTTGCTGCCTTCCTTTACTATGTACTCTGGGAACATCCTTCCAAAGAGAAGCTGAGATTTTTCACACGGTCCAGAGGGATTCTGAGACACTACTAAACATCACAAGATTTAAAATAAGGAACCCAGGATTGGTGACTGTGTTTTTAGGAACACAGGCAGTGCTGGGCAATACCACAAAGCAGCACACACTGTTATTAGTGGCAAGAGTTTCCCTATGTAAAGTGTCTTGGTTGCTGTCAACCAGAACACAATATGACCTGATTACAAGATGGTCTTCAACAGCTCTGGGCACTGCTGCCAGGCAATGGCTACTTGTCAAAGCATTTACCTGCTGAAGTAGCAAACAGAGCACACTATTAAAACAAAAAGTAGAACATGAGTTGCAATTTAACAACTGCTGCCATGCTATCACAACGTCTTTCACACATTCTCCTTCTGCCAGTTACCATCGTCTACCTCTTGTAGCATGGTTTGCTATTTCTCAGTCACATCAATGTTGGCATCGTGTATTTTAGCTTGCTTGGCTTTTTTTAAGCCACCTAGCAGCAAGGGAGATTAGAGAGATGCTGTGTTCTGTAAATGAAGTATAGCAGCTAGCAGGCTGAGCTCTCCTCTGATGAGATCAGGAAGGTGTAAAAAGCAATTGGGGACATTTCCCAAATGCAAAATACTGCAAAGAGTCAGGTCTTGCCTGTTAGTCCACCCTGTGCCTCATCACAAACAGGAAGGAGGACCATAGCAGTAGATGCCTGAGTTTGAGATGGATCCTCTTGCCCTAAGCTCCTTGGTTCATAGGATGGTGTGCTGATTTTATTTGGGCACTGCTCCACTGAACAGTGTCCATTTTAATTCTGTTTCTCTTCTCTCCCACAGCATCTCCTGAAACATCCCTTCCATCTCCTTCTACAAGCACAGGCAGTGAAGACTATAAAATAGGCTCTAGCACAGGACCCACTGCCATAGCGCAGCTCTTGCCTCAGACAGTAATACCCAAGCAGGAGATTTTATAGGGAGAGGTGGAAGGAGAAGCTGGGAGCAATGTGAAAAGCATGCTGAAAGTGAACCAGGCCCTTTCTCTTTGCAGAGAAGCACAGCAACCCCCTGCCTGCAGCCGGATCCGTCGGTCACACCGTTTCCCATCTGTGAATCGAGCACCAGGTACCATCAGCCTGTAGCAGGAGCCTCACCACGGGTCTTCCCACCACCGTCACCGACCTTTCACAAGTGATTGGGGATAATGCTCTTTTCAGTAGGACCAAGACTGTAAGATCTTTGGAGCAGGGCTTTTGGTTGTGCTTGTTACCACCTAGCTTGGTGTGATCATGACCCTTTCAAAGCTTTCAGCCACTACCTTCATCAAACCAAATGCCGTGCACAGCTCCTGGCAATTGTTGAGTACAGCATGTCTTGAATTGTCAGTACAAAAAGGTCTTCTATTCCCATTAAAGACAATTACACTCCCATTTCTCCTGCTGCACATTCAGCTTATGAAGATATTCTCCTTAAACCAACGCTTTCCTATTCCACACAGATGTGTCTTGCTCCCCAGAGACCAGCTAACATTTACTGCTGGGCAGTTGTTATTTCTGATCAGGAATGGCAATGTTTTTCCACAATTTCCACTGCATCTGGAGTCCAGTTGTGGGTCATTTGCTGCATCCTCTACATTGTGTGCATGCCTAATGCAGCTCCAAGGTGGTAGCAAGGATCTCTCCATCAGACCGTGGCTGCTGGGCCTACTAAAACCCACAACTGGCAGGGAGCTGTTGACTTACCAGTCGTAACAAAAATGCCAAAAAACCCTTTTCCCAGTACACAGATAGGATTTTTGCTTTACTTTTTTACGTATCTTTGCAATGTCTGCAACCTTCAAAGCTCTAAATTAGCCCAAAGAAGAAGAAGCAGGTCTCGTATGAGCCATTTATTATAAAACAATTTGTATTTAAAACATAAGGTGCTGCTGCACTTAATCTAAAATTTAATCAGCCGTAGGTAACCGACTATTAACCATGTTACAAGTATTTAAAATGATCCAGTTTCTGAGTATGCAAACTCAAAATGTTCCTAAAGCATGGTCATTGTGTTTCAGTGTTTATTTGAATGAACTGGGCTTCCCTAGAAAGCAAGAGTGCTAGGCTTCTACAAAACTTAGGTTCATCTGTATAACAAAAGTCCAACAATCACCCTCAGACAGCTGTGGAGGGGATTCAGGTGGCCATACTGAACAGCAGGACCCCATGGAGAATTGCAGCAATCCATCAACCCCACTGCAGCCCCGCTCATGGCAAAGGTGAGATGATGGGCGTCCAACTATGGCTTTGAGAAGCTTATTTCACTGCTTGGAGATCCTTAGGCAGAGAAGGCTGAGGAAATGCAACCTAATTGGAAAGAGAACTTGAGAAGAGCACCTGAACCTGCATCAAAAGGGCAGTACTTCGCATTTCAGTGGCTGGGGTGACATTTTAAGAGTCGCTGTTTTACAGCACAAGAGATGTGAAAACCACTGAAGACTGGGTTGAATTGCACCTGGGATTATAATGTTTTATTTTTCTACTGCCTAGGATGAATTTGATCTGACATTATATGCTGATAACTTTGATTTGAAACAGCTATATGTGGAAAGCAGGTTCCACTGCAAGCATTGCTGCTGCATGACAGATGCCTCTGTACTTAGCTAACATTGCTTCCAGTTCCTCCATCACGTCAAGTACTTTTCTAGAAATTAAATGTACATTTATACTCCTTAATGGTAAGAAAAATCTAGGGAGGAAATAAATTCCATATTCTCTTATTTCATATGGACAGTTTGCCTTTTTTAATTCAAACCCAAGTTTTCAAGTGTCTCTACTGCTTCCTCCCATGCCCATAACTTGGGGATTTTCACCTCTGGGATTTATTTTTCATTAAAAAGAATCACCTATGGCTGCAAAACTCAGCTTTGACTTGCGAGTGATGTAATTAACCATCTAAAACATTGTATCATAGAAGACAATAATATTGTCCAGGAAGAAGTAGAGATCAGCCTCAGTCTCCAGTGCTCAGCTAGTCTGGGAAAGGGTCTCAGTAAGAATAATTTACCATCTTACAAGGGGCCTGTATTAATAGTTCAATAAAAAAAAATTTCTTTCTGGCTTCCCTCTGTCAAACCTCCTTAAATTAAACCAATGCTCTTATGCAAACATACCTTGGAAGGGACTATTTTATTAGATTTCTGCTTTATTGGAATCATGATCTTGTAAACAAGAGGTTCAAAGCCATCATTTGAAAATCTTTTCATTGTCTGGCAAGATGCCACCTGCTGTGGCAGAATGACAGGAATAGTGCATTTCAGGGAATAACACAAAAAGTAGACAGAACTAATGCTGGTGCATTTTATGTATTATTAACAGATTCATTTTACAACCTAACTTCTGCATTTCTACTTTCTTATGCCACCTGCTTCCTCCAGTGGCATTGAACACATTCATATCTCAACACCGTAAGGGAGAACAATCACAGAAACACAACTCTTCTCCCCAGGGCAGGCATAAAGAAATCCATAAATTAATCCTTGCTTGTCACTGCTGCTGTCTAGGACTTCAGAAAGGGTTCAGGAAAACAACCTGACATTACAACTAGAAATTAAACATGAAAATAAAAAAGAGATAAACCAGAAGGATCAATAAAAAAAAAAATCCCTAAAATATACATAAACACAGCACAACATAAATCCTGTGGCACACACAAATATTAAAAAATAATTAGCCTGCTGAAAAATACAAGCAGCAGTGGCACAAAGTTTATATGAACTTATCTGGAATTATTTTCTCCATAGAAAGAGCAGCATACAAAAGTGTGATAATATACCCAGGAAAGGTATAAAGGTATTTTAGAATTACTGCAAACAGGAAATAAACTGCTTCCAGACTCTCCATCCTTCACTGTCTTTGTAAACCCTGTTTCCTCCTCCTGCTTGTTGGGCCAATTGTTGAAAACTACCTGAAACTGCTGCTTTCCAGACTGTCTAACTGGCTCTTCTTTATCTGAAGCTACAGAACTAGAGGCAAAAGTCAACATCTGAGCAGAGAAACCTCGAGAGCCCAAACCTGTGTTTTACCAATACCTTGAAAGTGGCTGAGATACTCTTAAGAGTCTTCAACCAGTATTCACCTTGTGTTTTCCCCACTCGCCTTAAACACACAGGTACTAATAAGACAGTTACACCAGAGGATGGAGGTAGTGAAACGCCTCAGAGCAGCTCAGCAGTTGGCATGGTTAAAACCCTTCACAAGCAGAGAAGCATCTTCAATTTGCAGCAATATCATCTGTTACTTAATATACACAAACAGAAATCACAAGGAAAAAGATGAACGGTCATTTCCCTGGAGTTGTTGCAATCTATATGTGCAAAAAAAGGTGACATAGAAAGCAGAAGTTAATCAACTAAGACTTCAATTCATTACTTTATTTTTTTTTTTTTTACAATAAAAAAAATACAACATAAGGGTTTGAAAAGCCAAGTAAACCTGATTTCACACACTCACACACTTGCTAAGTCACAGGGTTCAACCGCTTGAAGTGATATTTTCTGATTTTCATCAGGATATTTTATTGAACAATATACACATTAAGAGCCTCATGACAAAGCCAGACACATTTTGTGGTTGTTCCCCCCCCCCCCCCCCCAATCTTCAAGATGTGCAACTGAATACGCAAAAAATTCTTGTGGAATTTCCAACCTTCCCCTCAGTTACACGAGATGTAGTTTTGTTCATTTGACCCTAATTTCATTGGATATGTCCACCCAGAACTTCTCCAGTATTACACATCATCCCCCCCAAAGCAGAGTGAATCTATTATGTATTATATTGCACAGTTTTGTTCGCAGGGCCACAGATAATAAATGGATCCCTTTGTAATTTCACCCACCCGATGGCATAAAACCTGATGGAACTGGAATAGAGATGCCACAAACAGTTACAAAAGAAATGGAGAAGCAGGTCACTGAAAAAAAAAAAAAAAGTGTAGCTTCTGTAGTACATAAACTTTATAATGCAAGATTCTTCAGTGCGTTGAACTGCTTGAGGTGGGACAGATCGTCAGTGCCACTGGCAAAGCAAAAGCAAGAACAGGACAATTTTAAGGCAAGTCCCAAAACAGGGAGCTATTTACTTTCTAGGCACGATTTCAAGCTATGTATCAAGGCTCCTGCTTTATCATTTCTATTGTCAGTAATTTCTAGAACAGATTAACAATGTTACCAAAAAATAGTCTAAATGTAATTTTTAAAGAATTCACTTTTAGCTGAATTTCATTACTTGCAGCTTGTATTTCATTACTTGCAGATTTAGAAACATTTCTTAGCACTACTGTTGTTTGTCAGGCCCACATAAAGCAGTTCTAGATCTATATTGCTCTCATTTCTTCAAAGTAATTTTGGCTGGAAAATGGTTAAATTAAAAAGAATCCCTTCTATTACAGATCTGTCTGCATTTCAGGTCTGCTGTAGTTGAGAAAGAGGCAGCCTCCCTCATTCCTCCCATATTCAAGGGGCTGTTCACAGCTTTCCTTCCACCAAGAGTCCATACAACAACAACAAAAGGGGCAGAGCCAGACCTTACAAAGACAACAGTTTTCAGTTGATTAACTCCAATCTGCAGTACATTCATTTTAATCTCACACAGGAGGATACAGTGCTGGTCCCACTTGCCCCTGCACAGAGGACTCGATATAATCCTCCAACACCTACACTTCAGTTCCTCTAGAATCAACGCAGCAAGAACTGGAGACACCTATCCGAGGGCAGAATTTGGCCCACAGCGATGAGTTAAAGTGCTGTTGACTCAAGATTTAGAACTTACCTCAACACCACATCAGATTAATACTGCCAGAGACAAGACATGCTTTTGTGAGCCTGGGAAGACATTTGGCAGGGGTGTAACAGTGCCTCTGATGTGTTATGCTGTTGTGTGCACCAGTCCTTGGAATCACTTGCATATGAGGAATGTGTGCTTGAAGTGGGACACAAGAGTACAGCTCTGTTTATTAGGACAAGCTGAAAGATAAATTAACAACTGAACAAACCACTATTCCCTGAAAACTGGATTTAGAAGGCGAGGTCTCGTTTGAGATCTTTGAACTTTCACCATAATGCTCCTCCTTATTATGATTGACAACTGCACCTAAGTATATACTTCTTATAAAAACACACCAGTAATCCCCCAAACATTTATCAAATAAAAAGGGTTTAACAAAAATGGATAATCTCATAAAATAAATTACAGTAGCATGACAACATTTGGCTTCTTCAGTGTGACCACGTGCTTTTCCTGTTATCTTGCTGTTAAGACCATTACAGATCCAGTCCGCGTCTCCAAAAGTTCATGAGATGTCTGTGACAATAAACGTATAAAACTCTGCTTGCTACAAGCAAATGTCTGGTATCGGTTTCACCTGGTCACAGATTATATGTCAACAGCCTCCTCTGGCCCCAAATAAATATTATATAGTATTCTTCTAAGTTCCAGCATAATTAAACTCAAACAGAAAACTCAGGTCCTCCTTTCTTCGCTCTCAGTAGAAGTCGCCTGATTCGAAATCCTGCAAAAGGGTTGATCCAGAGGAGCGAAGGCTGGCCCCCAAAAACAGATTTCATCCCTTCCCAGCGGAGTCTCCGCTCCCATGTTGGCTTTTCACTCTTCAGTCTTTCAATCTCCTGTACATAAACAGGCAGGGATGCACTGTTAAGTCCAAAGTACAGTAATCTCCAAGAGCAGTTACCAAAACTGAAGACTATTTTGCATTCTTTTTAATGTATTTTGCATTCTTTTAATCGGTGAGCTGATGAGTTTCTTATTTATTTAGTAAGGAAGAAATAAGAATGGCTGATTTAGCCTTGGGGTGTACAGGGCAGAAGACTGAGAATGTAAAGTGTGCACAAGAAGGTTGGTCCAACTCTACCTTATCCCCTCTCAGAAGGGAAAATGACCAGATAAGCTGATGTTACAGGAGAGGACCTGCAGGCAACACACCTACACTAGAAGTTGTTTACTCAGTTAATGAACCAAACAATAAGGCTTCCGAGAAGGCTCTGGTGCTGCAATTACTGAAGCAAAGTCTTGCTCTCCCAAATGCATCATTTGACCATTTTTTTATGCTTCCTGCTAATGAAGGCTGGATATTTACCAATTGTTTTTCACAGTTACTCTTCAGTACAGAAGTACACTTTTAAACAGCCTCACGTGAGAAAATTCTGAACAGCCACAAGAGTCAAATTCCTTCTGTTTCCAGCCAATTATCTGTCACAAAAAATCCTCTCAAGGCTTAACACCACAGATCTAGGGGCAAGGGAGCCAAACTATGGTTATACTCTAATAAGAAGTCTATCAAAGTAGAGGGTGATGTGAAGGGTTGATACCAGATAGATAGTTTAAATGTAAACATGAGAAAAGCAGCCATTTCCCATGACACATGTTGGGGAGTTTGTGACAGCTAAGAAGTACAAGTCTAAACTGAAATCAGAAGCTGCCCAATCTTTGTAAATGAAAATCTAACTATAAAATTTAGGTCAGAAAAGCAATTAATGCAAGAATTTTTGTTAGAAAGCTAACCCCCAGAAAGCATTTCAATCCTTACGCTTGCAGAAAATAAAAATGCTGAGCTGTTTTAGATTTGGGGGTTTCTCCAAACTAAGAGCCTCCCTACATGCAAATAAAAACAACAACCCCCCAGAACTGGTATAGCAAATGAAAGTAGAGGTCTTTACCGTTTCATCATTGCATATTGAGTGGATTTGGGTGCCAAACATGACTGCAGTGAAAGTGAGAAACAGAAAACCCTCAAGGCACAAGAAGATCATCAGGATCACAGTTACAGGTGGGGAGAAGTCACTGCATTCTGTGAAAAATGATGTACATAGTTATAAAAAAATAAAATTAAAAGCATCTATAGAGCATAATCACACTGAGATATTCCCTCTTCAACAACTGGGAATAAAAGGTAAATATCTGACACTTGAAACAATATTTCACTAATAAACCAAACTTCTCATTTCTAGCAACTGCAGGAATTTTATTTGCATTTCTTTAAAGAAGCTATTTGCTGCCCAAGGAAATGAAAAAAAAATTAAGGAAGTAACACTTTTACCTTCCTATAAAGCACGTGGTACTACACAGTCCTGCCTCAATATTTCAAGGATATCAAAGAAATGTTTGCACACAGGACGATTTAAGTACTTGGAGCTGCACATATATAAGGATGAGAGCAGCTTGAAGTTTCATGCATGACAAGCACTGTGAAAACCATCACCACTGTCAGTCTTGACTTACTAGTTCATCCAGATGTTCCATTTTGCAGTGATTGCTTTATTTTATTTTATTAGTTCACCACACAAAGCAATCAGGTTACAGTCATCTCTGGAAATCCTCTGATCAACTTAATTATAGATAAAGAAAGAAGAAATGGGATAGTATAGAGGAAGCAGAATGTTTCAAGAAAAAAGGAGTAAGATTCCATCCATTTAATCAAAAAATTTAGCAAAAAAACAGTCAAAGAGATTCCCCTCTTGCTTTAGCTACAAGGAAGAACACAATCAACAGTCTTCTGTCGAAAGGACAAGATCAGAATGAGCTCTGGCACACTGGAAATTTAAGGGATGAAAGTCAAAAAGCCTAACAAACAACTGGGACAGTTTTGGAAATTTCTTTTCTACAGGAGCCCCACAGTTGGCTCCAGTAACAGAATAAGGGAGAAACTGGTTTAAGTTTCAGCTGTTGTTCCTGGAACTGTGGTGAAACACATGAAGCCCAGCTGGCAGCTTCAGGTAATGCAGTCCTGAGGTGGCTGAGGACAGGTGTTTTCTTCCTGCTACAGAGGTAGTAAATTTTTACTATGTGGAAAGA
Organism: Megaceryle torquata; assembly: GCA_024611175.1. Lineage (NCBI taxonomy): Eukaryota > Metazoa > Chordata > Aves > Coraciiformes > Cerylidae > Megaceryle > Megaceryle torquata. The sequence goes on along the minus strand of JANIJG010000354.1, from coordinate 93,414 downwards.
GAAGTGAAAATGTCCTTAACAGCTACAGCTCTTACAGTGAATGAATAAATGAGAGAAAAAATTTAAAAAGAAAAAAAAAGAGATGGGTAAATGAGTATGAAATATTTAAATATTTTCAGAATCTCACTTTAAAAAGACTTAAGTTCTGTGGTATTTCACACATGGGGCTGAAAGAAGGTGGAACACCAAGACTTTGCCCTTAATATCTGCTAGATTATGACAGTGAAAGTATTTACTTACCAGTCCACTGCCCTCGGACACAGGAGAAAAACTGGAACCCACACAAGATGAGCGCATGAGCTGAAATTAGGGCTATATACATCTGGAAATGAGAGAGTGCTTACTTTTGACTGCTGCCAGGTAGTACACCAGGCATTCCTTTCAGCCAGCCTTCACCATGGCACAGCAAACATACTTCCCTGTTTCAATTTTCAATCCAATATAAGGATGTAAAAAACCAAATTCTAATTAAGCTTCAATCTAAACACATGGGCAACAAGTTTAAGGATTAGCTCACTAAATCACAGCACCATTCCACTAATTGCTACTACAGAAAACTCAACAAAATTAAAATAGTTTAAAATAACAGCACTTTACAAGATTAAAATGGGTATGAGTAGAAACATCTTCCTGCTTGGAGAATATCTTTAAGGGAAGGGGGGGAAAAAAACCCAACCAAACAAAACCAACCAAACACCACAAAACAGTTGTGTCCTTAAGCCATTACTCAGCACTGAGCACAACTAAAATTGTTCTAATAAAGGTAGATTCACACTGAGATCAAGCTGCTGTTGTGTTTTTACTTACCGTAAACAGAACAAAAAATCTCTGGTTTTTCTCCCCCACACAATTATTCACCCACGGGCAGTGGTGATCCATCTTTCGAATACATCGTTTGCAAATACTGAAGGAAAGGAAAGAGAGACCTCTGTTAGGAAACAATACTTCATGCAGAAACAAGGGCATCCAGTGGTCATAAGACTACGTGCTGAAGTCTTTCTTGACAAACTGCAGGAATTTTATTTGTATTTCTTTAAAGAAACTATTTGCTTGCTTATCTTGTTCTAAAACTGTGTACATAAGATATCTTTTTGTAAGAAAAACAGTATTAATGTGAGAATCATCACATATCCAAACACAGTCAAGCAAAACCAGTAACTTGTTTCAGACAGTTGTGGCACTGAACGAGCAAAGCTTCAGTTCTTTCTAGATTGAATATTAAAAAAAACCAAAATAAAACAAAACAACACCACCAAAAAACCCCCACCAAAAACCAAAACCAAACAAACCCTCTTCCCTTCTGAAGAAGCTTTTTTTTGACAAAGTAATTATTTCAGATTTATAGGCATTCAAGTTGTAAATTTAGTTTGTGTTTGAAAAAAAAAAAAAAGAGAAAAATTCACATCTTTAAGAAACTGTTTCTCCTGAGGTTTCAACTGGCTGCACAATTGTGAACAGATGAGACCAAAATCTCAGTAAAGAACAATTTACCACTTCACATCCTCAACATGAACCAAAAATCCTGAAACTGTAAGCAGCACGCAGTCTTTGCCTGATTTTTAATGAATAAACACTACTGTTCTTCACTAGTCCTGCAACTAATTGCTGAGTTTCTGCCCAGTTCTGAGTCAAGGTTATTTCCAGAAAGAAAAATCAAATATTTCAATAACTCCATTTTCTATCTGCTAGGCCATACGGCACCAGGGGGCTCATTTCTCTTATATTCAAGTCCATCTGCAGCCAAACATGAAGAGTTATACAAGAGAAACACAACAGTTGCAACATGCATTGAAGTTTTTCCATAAATCAATAGCTTAAGTAATACTGAGATTTCATTTTCCTTGCTTTTTACTTAAGACACCCAAAGTGTTCCAGATTTTCCTGCAGAATGTCCAAAATATTAAGCATTTTCATTTCAGCAGTTGCAAAGCCTAGTAAATAAATAAATGCACCCAGTATTATTCAAAATCCTTTGGTTTTAATGCCTGCTTATTTACATATGGTATCTGTGAGTGTTGCAGTGACAAGCCATGAGCAAAGCTAGATGATTGTCACTAGTGTGAAAAAAAATGTGTGGTGTGTGAAAATCAATGCTTCGAGGCATAAAATAATTTAGGTCACCACAGATGTGTGATTATAAGGTAATTCAAAAAGAGCCAGAACATCCTCCTGTGTAGGCTACATGAATGAAGCCCAAATCTCTCACTGCTGCTCTGAAGCTCCCTTTGTCCTTGGGCTATCATAATCCAGCCTCGACATTCCCACTGCCTCTTGTTTTATGGTCATTCATTACAATTCATCCTCAGAGGCAAACTTCTTTAAATAATGCCAGTTACACATGAAAATCCCAATACCATAACTAAACAGTGCAACCATTCCCAAGTGCAGAAGAAACAGGCATCATTCAAGGGAAGGCCAAGAAGGCTCTTAAGTAGTCTCCCGTTTCACAGCCTGCTGCCTCTAAGTTCAGCCTCTCGGGAATCTCCCAAACTGTGGGAAGGTGAGCTAACTCCAGTTACCACAGCCATGCAAGCTTCCTAATGGGATACAATACATACTGTCACTCTACAAGGATATACATAGAACATAGAATGTTAGGAAGGGACCACCGAAGATCATCGAGTCCAACCTCCCTGCCAGAGCAGGACAAAACTAGGACAGATCACTCAGAAATGCATCCAGACAGGTCTTGAAAGTCTCCAGAGGAGACTCCACAATCTCTCTGGGGAGTCTCTTCCAGTGCTCTGTAACCCTTACAGCAAAGAGCACTTAATGTGCAGTATAGAGTAAAATCATACCCAGACTCAATCAAGCCAAACACTGGAGGATGTGAGGTGGGCAGGACTCACTTCTGCTCATTCAGTATTTCTCACAAGCCCACGCAGAGCTCTCAAAGACATCAGATGTCTGGAACCCTGCCTTCATTTCTTACCTCAACGAACACTTCCATCCAACAAACTCACAGCAACACTTAAAACAGTGGTTCTGCCTTCTTCCCACCCCCATCACTTGCAGGCTATTCCTTTCCCTGTATGAGCACAGATGCTCATGCAGCAAGAGTCTGGGGAAGTCACTCCACAAGCTGCAGCCTGGGTGATTTCACTGAGTGAACACTCACGCCTCACACAAGAGGAAGGAGCAATACGGTTGTGACAAGAAGCAGCAAAGTGTGGGCAACTGAAGGTCTTCTCCAGCTTGGCACTGTTGCTGAATGCACTGCAGCAATTGCAGGTGCAATTACAGTCTGAATGCCAAAGATAACATTCAGAAAAACCACAGCTAACAGAGAAGTTGCTCTGGATAACAGAAATTCACAGACATCTCAGCGAGCTGATTCTGAATAACAGCAGTTTCCCCCCTCCTGACCAAACACAGGCACTCATAATAGGCTAGAAATAATGATAGCTGTGCTCCTTTTGTGAAAACTAAAGAGCATTCACTCAGACAGGCCTCTTCCTTACACTGGAAATATTAACTGCTTAGTAAAATCTCAGTTTAATGTATTTCTCTGAGGTAAATAGAAGTTTCTTGTTCTTTATTCCCATCACTAATGTGTATTATGAAACTATTTTTCTTCTTTAAAAGAATTTTTGCTGCAGTGTTGCACAACAATTTTCGTAACTGCATCATAAGAGTCTCTTCTGTTAATAATTTACTACTCAAAACATGCACTGTGGCTTTGAGTGTAAGTATTTCCCAACAGGAACCAACTTCAATTTCCATTTTCAAGTCTCTCCTATCAGCAAATTGCCACACTGACTACTTGGGACTAAATCATCCTTTTAATGTCCTTGAATAGGTTTGTAACCCAATAAAAAGTTGGCAGCATAATAAAAGTTTTTGTTTTTTTTTTTTTTTCAGTGAACTTCTACAGTGCTAAATCTATGGCAAAGAATCAGGCTCTGGTAGCTGGTTTCCAGCCCATTTACCTATGTAGTATGTATTAAATGTTCAAGAAATGACAAAAAAAATTCCTTTGTTTTACTTAAGAAAAGCTAATAGCAACTAACTGCTAGTGAAATGTATTGTATGAATAACAAAGACAATTAAACCAGCTCTCCAGCTGCTGAGAAAAACCATGACAGCAGGCTTACTGAAGGCTTCATGTCCACTTTGGGGCTCTGGCTTTCTCTTTCAGATATTCTCTGAAGCCAGTTATGCACTGTGCAAACATCAAAATGCATCTTTTGCCCTTGCGTGGAACATCTCAAGGTGTATTTTACCAAGGCATAAAAAGTAAAACAATTCACAAGACATGTGAAGTTGTCTGTAAACAAATGGTTAGTGAAAATAAATCCTTTGCAATTACCAGATTCCCTTTATTCCAGGCACTACCTCTGTTTAGACTTGCTCTGTTTAAACAATAAATACCTCTCAAATTCTCCCTATTAAAAAAAAAAAGTATTTTAAATCCCTACTTAATTCATTTTTCTTCTTCTTTCAAAAAAAGTAGTAATTTTTCAAAAGACCACCACTTTAACTTGGGAGTACAGGCTACCAGAACACCCAAGATTAACTCTGCCTGCTGAGGATAATGGCCCAGATGTATCCAAGCAGGGCTTGTCTGAAGCCTATATATTTGTTAGCCCTGCGTCTAACAGATAAGCATTGCCCACACAGAGCCATGCTCTGCTCATATGCAGAGTTCAATGTAAGATGACTTCATTTAGAGCTACTTCCAAATTAGTAAATCCTATCAGGACCAAAGATGTGAGCAACACTTGACAAAAATACCTGCAAAGTCTCTGTAGGGACCAGCCTAAATTGAAAATGAGAAAAATTAGGAAGATCCAAACTACAATCAGCAGAGGCTCTCAGGTGTCCCTGTACCACAGCCCAGGAACACAACAGCAGGACAGCTGGACAGATGGCACAAAGCTGATTTGGATCCCCCAGGAGGAACAGCTCCTGTTCTGCCCTAGGCAAGTAGCTGCCCTGCTCCCAGTCCCAGGCTTGCCGAGCAATCAGGACGCTTGTCTTCATCTAACACTCTACCAGAGCCAATAAATCCAGCCAGAGCCACACTTCCTGCACTTGAGGGCAGGCCGAGTATCTGCACCCATGCCAAAGCTCACCTACAACACACATCAACTCACTGAAGGTAATTCTATACTTGCCTATTTATATGAGAAACTTTTCCCTTCACGCTCCAGATCCAAAAAACCCACTCGCATCTGAGAGAAGAACAAGATTTCAGTGCCAAGAGCTGAGTATTTATAATGGAAATAGCTCCTCAGCCATAACTTCACACAGATAAGTGACATACACCAAGATGTTTAATTTAAAACCCACAAATTTACAGAATAATTTGAGAGGCCTGACGAGACTTCACTCTGTTCTTTTGATGGGCACTAGCTCAGAGACTGAAATTTAATGTGCCACACAATTCAATACACATCACTCCTCACACCTAAGAGACACCAGAAACATTTACATATTTATGTAAGTCTTAATTATGCAAGCATACCTATTTTCAACCATTACACAATAAATGTTACCAATGCATCTTCACATTGCCTGAAAACTCAGAAGATTGAGAATTAATTAAAAATGGATGCATTTACTATCTTTTCCACAGCATGTTTAATTCAAATTATCAACACTCATGTCCTTATTAAAATGAATCTTCAAAAAGCAGAACGAATCTTCGTTTAACCAATTACACAACTTTGGGAAAATCGTCCACCAATTCACATATAACTTCAAACAACTCATTACCAAGATGACACAAATTGAAGTAACAGTTTAAAATTAATCTGTATTTTCTTAAATTAAGATTGTGGGAGTAATTTCTTAAATCAGCTTCTATCAGAAATCTCCAGTATGGCACAATAATTAGAATGAGGCACAAGGAAAAAAGCATCCACAGATCAAAAAGGATTTAAGACACTGCAGTATGATTATTTTTAAAAACTCCTGATTCTCATGCTGCCTTCCCCTCATCCACATTAATTTTTTGGCCATAGTGCATTTATAAAATATTCTGCAATGTACGAATTGGAAACTTCACTGAATACAAAAACAAATTTGTGAGGAAAAAAAAAACCCAAACTCCAACATATAAATATCAGGAACATTATTCCAAGGCTCAAAATCATTGCTTGGAGGAAAACTGCAGCCTACCTGCAATGGTGTGCACGTTCAGGTTTGATACTACAGCACTTTGGGCATTTGTAGATCACTTCTCCTGGTTTCAGTTGCAAATTATCCATGTATTCTTTAGTGGCATTTCCTTTGGGTACAGCTCCCTGAAATCATTTCAATTAAAGGACAGAAAGCTTCTTAAATGGCATGAGAGCATTTAAAAATACATTTTATAGACTTCATACCAGTAATCTCAGGGTAATTGCTGAAATAAAGTTCATTTATTCAAAGATAGTCTGCCATAAGCCAGAATTATTTCCAGAAGAATAAATTACCTCTGCTTGACCTCCAATTTGGTTTCATTTCAGCAAGACTCGTCTACAGCCAAGTATTAGCATAATTCTGATAGAATCTACTGTCACCAGCATAAATAAAATGAAGAGGAACACATCTTTACATGCAGATACAAACACTACAGGTATAATATTTGCTGAGCTGTTACTCTGAACTTTTTCCTTTATTCTTAAGATTTTAGCTTGGATGCTGTCTGCATGAACCATCACTGGCTTCTCTATTCTAGATCTAGTATCCTACTTACTTCATACAGTAAGAGCCTTCTCCAGGTCAGTTTAAATCATCTGCAACACTCTAATATTATTTCCCATTCACAAAAAAAACCCCAAAACAAACAAACAAAAACCAACCCAGTGGCAAAACCATCACTTTTCACAGACACTTTAAGGAAGTTTTGGGGACAGAATTAAGAAATCGGTAGGCGTTTTAGGTTCAATTGCAGAACACCTCTCTACTCTGGCAGTTTTTGTTGCATATGGCCTAGAATAAGAAAGTTGTGTTTGTATTACCCCAGACACAGCCCAAGTTCTGCCCCAGATGACCTCTTTGGCTAAGAGGTTCTTCCCACTTGAGCCAGCTGGGATGAACTGAAAGAGTTTCTTAAACACTTTTTTTCTGTATTGCTGAAGTGTTTTTTGCTACCTCAATGTTCTCATTCAAAGCTAAGACTTTGGTGTAAACATGGTGAATTACCTCAGAGAGAACTCCTAAAGCACAAATTTATCTTGTTCCAGGTAAATCTGTGCTTATAAAACACATCTCGCATTCACCTATTCACCTGTTGCTAAGGACAGTAACTTCAGGCCATGCTTTTAGCATTTTGCTGATAAAAATATGCTCAAAACCATCTTTCATGGTCTCATATGGTCACCACTTCCTTTCAATGAAAAAAAATATCTATTTTAATAATTATAGAGCAAATTTAATTCACGTATGTTTTAAGACCGTTTATTCCTTTTCTCCTTCCACCTTAGTTTCTATCACACAGTTTTCTCTTCCATTCCAAGAGCCACCAGGAAAGGACTGGAGAAAAAAAAAATCTCAATTTCTGTCGTGTTTTATGCATAAAGAACAACTTAGGTCTAGAAAGACACAGTTTTACCAGGACATCCTTTTAAGTAATCTATCCTTAAACCATTAACTTCCTCAGCTGTCACAGTCTGTAGAAGTCATGTCATTTCATCACTAGGTGTGGGCTCAGAAGTAAATCAAAGACCTAGAAAATCATTAACTACAACACCCTGTTGGTTTTTTGAACACTCCCATAATTTCTATATACACTGTTACTATCTCAAAAATCTGGAGAGAACAGATGGTTTTCCCCTCTCCCCAGATTTATTCCCTAAAAAAAGTAAAAAATTTTAGCACGAAATACATAACCTCATCTCTTGAGGTCTTAAATTGATGAAGTAGTTTCAAGTACTTTCAATTGATAAATTGAAATTGATAATTGAGTACTTTCAATTGATAAAGTACTTTTAAGCCCTCTATCACCTACACTGCTCCAATGTAGGTTCAGCTTAAATCTCCCCACTGACTCCAAATACTTAAACACAATAATGCACAAATCATATAGGTAAGTAGTTCTTACTTATGCCAATATGGGACTGAGGTTTTTCAGTATGTCTACCTCTAAAAGTTCTTTCGTGTGCCATCAATGGAAGATAGGTTTCAAATGATACAACAAGATGAAGCTACAAGTTCTTAGGGTGTTCTGGAAATATAACCGATGACAAAAAAAAAAAAGTAAGAAAAACTAGAACAGAAAACACTAAATATTTATTAGCTTCTTAAGAAACTGAGTTAATATTTAGTAAATAAACTGTATTTCTCATTAGCTTACCCTTATAAATAAATTTTATACTGCCTGCTCCTCAAGTCAAAAATTATTTATGGTTTCATTAATAGAACAACAGGAAAAGTACAGATACCATCCCTTCACCTTGAGGGGTTTGGATCTAGCAGGAAAAGTACAGATAGCATCTCTTCACCTTGAGGGGTTTGGATCTAGCAGGAAAAGTACAGATATCATCCCTTCACCTTGAGGGGTTTGGATCTAGCAGGAAAAGTACAGGTAGCATCTCTTCACCTTGAGGGGTTTGGATCTAGCAGGAAAAGTACAGATAGCATCTCTTCACCTTGAGAGGTTTGGATCTAGCAGGAAAAGTACAGGTATCATCTCTTCACCTTGAGGGGTTTGGATCTAGCACTACTTTCCCTAGCAGGAGAAGACTGCTTTCACTTCTCCAAATTTCTCAGCAGAGGATGAGCTACGTAAGAGAAAACCCAAGGTGAAGGAACAACGGGATACTTACTGGATCAGTTAGCATAGTTCTCAGGTGCGATGACAAAGCTAGCACTGCCAAGCAGTTAAAGAGAACACCGTTGATCACAGAGTACCAAAAGTCTTTGGAAGGCAGCAACATGACAAAAGTCACTACGAAGTCTGCATAGACAACCAGAAGCCATGTCATTATAGCACAGACCATACCACAGCCATCTCGGATGAACCAAACCCTCTCTGCCATGTCGGCCTCAGAGGAGGAGGAATCGTAGCTGTCATTTTCAGCAAGAAGCGGGTGGTGCTCAACATCGCGGAATCTGTGCCCTGATGACTGCATGGTTTTCTGGCCTTGCCCTGCAGGAAGCAAAGATACCATTATTATGCATGAGGAAACTAGAAATACCAGTGCCTCTCGTTTCTTATTTCTGTAAGATAAAATATATACAAGTTCTAAAATGATTGCTGGGATTTTTTTTTATTTTTTTTTTTTAACAAAACCTGAACAATTCTGTGACAAGAATGACATATTTCTGTCATCAAGAGATATACATGAAGATGAAATATTTCATTTACAAAGTTTCACAGACAAATCTGTAAGCCATTTGCTGAGTTCTGTAATCCCTATTCCCCACCACTTGTGCCACTGTGGAGGAGAAGGCAGAGAAATCAAGAGTTAATTTAAGCCCGGGAAGAAGGGAAGGGTGGGGGGTGTTTTAAGATTTGGGGTTTATTTCCCATTGTTCTACACTGATTTGGTTAGTAATAAATTAAACTAATCTCCCCAAATTAAGTCTGTATTGTCTGTGACAGTAATTGGCAAGTTACCTCCCCCTGCCTTTATCTTGACCCATGAGTCCTTTGTTATATTTCCTCTCCCTCTGACCAGCTGAGAAGGGCACTGATAGAGCAGGTCTGGTGTCCAGCCAGGGTCAACCCACCACAATCATATGACTTCAATGCTAGACAAAGGGATTTTACAATGGTTTCTTTTCCATCTTGCTTTGCCTGGAAAGCATTCTTCCTCTTTGGTTAAAAAGGAAACCTGTTTCTTTTATCTCAAACTAAATTCTTCACAGAATTACACCTCACGGCTCTCAGAACGCAGCAACGTATGGCACCAAACTGTTGACTTTTCTTACAGCTCCAGCAACCCAGGGAAGAGCAGAAGTTAAAAACAGAATGGAAATAGAGGTCTTCTAGCACATTGTTCACAACAAAAAAACACCACAAGTTAGAAAGCAGCTAAATTTGTTGACAAAAGTGCTATTGTGTTGAAAAAAAACCCCAAACCTGCTACAAAGATATATTGAATAACTTCAGTTTGGTCTGATCTGAGACTATTTTGTAAGGGAAACAAATGGTAGTGGTTAAATTAGCATGGCAATGGATTACATGAGTCAGATTTTCAAAGAACACATTAATTAATTTAATTTCAGGAAAACTCTTTTAGGGCTTTGTTGTTGCTCCAACGTGGAACAAAAACAAGACTTGAAACCGTAATAGTTTTCATGAAAACAGAATTATTTTCCACACATCTCAAACAAGCAAAGATACAGAATGGCAGAAACTGAAGTGCTATCAACAAACAGGAGACAAATTAAAGCTTAAACATTATGCATCAAGAACAGCCTGCTACTTTAAGAGAATAACGTGTTCTAAAAATCATATTGATTCATGCTATTAAAGGCCACATCTGAGAGAAACTTGAAAGCATTTATATTGATTGACAACAGCCATGCAGCAGTCTCTTCTGCCCCCCATTAAGGGAAGCCTATATATGACTGGTAGGAATTATGGCACTTCAATTTACCATCTGAGATCTTCAATACAGGATCACCTTGTTAGTCTAAAATGGTCAAAGTGACCATTACTAGGTAAAGAGACTCGCATTGAGATAGTTTTCAGATGAATCTATGTATTTCTTAACCCTTTAAAAGAAAACCTCTTCAGCCCAGAATGTGGCTACCAAGCCATAGATGAAGGTAGTCACATGCTAGAAAGATAGCTTAGAAAATAAAACTTCACCTCCCTTGAAAGCAATTCATGCCTAACGTAACCTAGATAAAGCCTCTTTTCACAGCCACTTCAAGTTATCCTAATCTTTCTAAATGTTTGCAGTTAAAATTTCAGACTGTGCCAATTAATTTCAATAGCACTTGGGACATAAAACACCTTCTGTGGTCAAGACCTCAGGAACAAAATTCAAGTTTCATAAATAGCAGCTGAAACATGAAGTTCATGAGGCAAATCAGTTATTTCATCAAAGATGGACATAGAACCTTTTAAGAAATATCATCATCTAACTTTAGCTCTCTCAGGAAAAAAAAAAGTATGTACAATAAACTTCAACTAAGCCTTGAAGTGTATGAAGAGCTGACAGCCAAGTGAAGTTATCACGCATGCTAAATACTTAATAAATGCTCTAAAGAGCACTTCTTTTAAAGACCTAAGTGCAAATATTGCAGAAAGTCAAATACAGCATGCTCATGAGTAGTATTCTGTCACAATGTTTTTTCACTAGCAAATCCTGGATTCATTAACTCACATTGTGAATTCAGTTGAATTTATCCTAAATGGCACAAGTAGTAGCTTCTCATTTTTGTAGCATTCTTTCCCCCCTATTTTATCTTTTTCTTTTTCTTTAAAAAGTTAAGTAATTTTGAACAATTTTTCAAATAAAAAATGTCTTTTGTTTTTTCCCCACCAAAGGATTGTTTAGTAACCCCACTGCTCCAAGCCCTCCTGCTGCACAAATGTTTTGAAATGTCTGAGAGGAATCAATGAATCAAAACCAATCTCCCAATTCTGAAACTTCCTACAGAACACAAATTTAGAAACCCTTCCAGCTGAGGTGCAATCCCTCAGAAGATGAAATAAACTATTTTTCTATCAAAGCAAGTTTTCAGCTGCCCAAATCAACAAGTTCCCTGAAATCAGAACAACAGGAATAAATAAATAAATTGGTATTTTCGTGTTACAACGAATGTGGGTTTTAGATCAACTCTGCAGCCAACTCCTTTAGCATACAAATGAAGTGGCATCAAAATACTGTATACCTTCTGTTTAACTGTATTCAAGACAACCAAGAATTTTTTAGCACAACAGAAAAAAAAACAACCAACAAAACACATACCTCACAAACGTTTTGTCTGTTATTCTGACATCATGTCCTTCTTTTAGGCAATCCTAGGCCATTCACATAGCCATATCTGATGTAATCTGAAAAGACATCATCAACCAACTGATTAGTAAAGTACTCCTGCTTCATAAGGAAAATAGTGTTAAGCACAAATAACCTACCTAGGTAACAGTACTTCAAAATATGCCACATGTAAGTACAGCAAACCAGCTTATGACCAAGAGGAAAAAAATTAAATTAAGCTATCAAAGAACAAATTAAAAAAACTCTCAACAGTGTTTCAAGTAACATTATAGCTCTCCCATTCATTGAGTTGGATATCCAGATTGTAGCACTACAAATTAATGTATCCAAAGACCTACTTCTTTTTCCTGCTTGCCACACCTGTATGACTAAGTGATATGCAAAAATATGAAAAGGAGATATGACTAAGACTATGCAAAAAATAATAATCTTATTTGGCTTACAGCAAGGTTTTTGGTAGCAGGTTATTAATAACAAGTATACATATCCACCACTATTTTTATAATTCTTTGATAAGATAGGAAAAATTGTTTTAACTCCAATTATTAGACCAAGCTATGGTAAATTTAAAATAAGGAAGCTATTCATTCCAACATCTGCATATAAATGAAAACGGCCCACAACAATGCAAAGGAGAATATATGCTTATAAAGTTCTCCTCACTAGAGTTCCACCATATAGGCAAATAATTACCACACAACTTAATGATATGCATATCAGTGTAAGGACTGAAGTGCTACCACAAGCTGTTCTGACCAAGCTTCAATGGACCACACAAATGTTCCACCATCTCCAATCACATTCCTTCCTTCCTTTTCCCAAGGACACAATACTTAAATCCAACAGAGATTGTGTAAAGTGAGCATCATTAGTTTTAGAAGTATAGAAGATTTCCTTTCTTATAAGGAAAGGAGGAACTTACTTTATTTAGAAAATGTATTTGAGTATGGTTTAGTGGTTTTGATAGAGCTAGGAATGAGGTTGGACTTGATCTTGAAGGTCTCTTCCAGATGGAACAATTCTATGATTCTATTTAAAATTTATTTATTATCTATTTATTTAGAAATTATTGGAAATGCAAGTAGTTAACTTTTGGAAATCACCCCATGGGATTTGGACAGGAGTGCAGCACAAAATCTTGAATTAGGAAGAGAACAGAAGAGTTGTGAGCCCGAATTTTTAACTGGAAAAGTCAGTGATGACACGAGCTGCAAAGAAAGCACTGTGGCAAATTAAGCTGGGATCCCCGTTCTGTGCAACGTTGAGTGCCATTCTCTCACCCAGTCCTACTGCTGGAAACTGTTAACATCTGTCCCACAATTAAATCCCCAATTTTCTTGCTTTGCTTTATATAGTACAGGATAAAATAACTAGCATGGAGTAGGAATTTCAAATGTGTGTGTCATTAAAGCTGGCTAAAAAACTAAGTAGGTTTATTTCTTCAGTTGTTTCATTTTGTAGTATTTAAAATAAGCTTTGTAATGTGGAAGCTTCACTCTTATTTCAAAAGTTAATTCAAATGACTATATTTGGATAGTGATGGGAGCATTCTGACATGTAACAGCTATAGAAAGTATGAAGCCACTTACAAGAAAAGCTTCTGAAAGTAGCTTGTTATAAAACAATATTCCAGATACAACATTACTGATGGAGTTCTTCAGTATACATTTTCAAGTTTTCCCTATTCAAGGGGAACTACAGCAATGCAGCCCTCCCCTGAAAAAAATGAGAAGCCTCTTGTCTTATTTAAACTCATATATTCTATCACAAACCTAAAAGGTAACGCAAATGCTTATTGTGAACATAACAGGGCACAAAACTATCGACTGCTTTCTGGTTTGCTTTATAAATAAGCTTTTATACTTTTGTTAAAAAAGTTTTCACAATATTGTGAAATCCACTATCATTAAGCTGTCACAGACATTTGTGGGAGCTAAGTAGAAACACACAAAAAAGGAGACGGGTTGAGTGCATCACGTTAATTTGCAGTGTCACCCACCCATTCTCTGAGTTGAAGATGACAAGCAATAGAAGATGACACGTTAAGCCTCCACGGGTGAAATATTAAAGTCGGAGTAATCGTTTGAAATTGTAAACGGAGAATTCATTGACAGGACAGGGACATGATTTGTTCAGTCAGTTCCCTGGTCCTCAGCATGATTCCGTGCAAAATTTATCATAGCCTCATCACTTCTTGGTTTATGGGGAAGTGCCACCACCATTTAGCTTTGGCAAGAATAGATTTAGTCAGTCTCATGAGCCTTCTCCCTTGCTCCTTGTTGTTCTCTCCAGCTGCCTATGCGATTACCCCTCACCTTGGTCCTCTTCAAGGGGAAGAGGATCAATGTTAGAAAAGCACTCAGACTTTCTGAGGAGCTGAGCATCCCCACTAAGATGCTCACAGCTTTCCTCTATGCATTTCTTTGCTTCAGTGCCTGCCCTGACCAAATTTACATGGAGGCTTTACGTACTTAAAGTAGAAGCCTCCAGGACAAAGCATGACACTGTAACCTCTAAAATGCCAAGCAACAGTTTTTAATTTGACCTTTTAAAAGTCTTTACCTAATGCTAAATTATTCAATGTTTCATGCAGAACATCATCTGTTTGCACAGGTGATTATATTAAACCTAATCTGATGCCCTTCTACTCTTGAATGGTGCTTGAAATTCTCAGGTTGAGATTGTCTCACCTGATCTGCACCCCACTGTTAATCTGCCTTAAATGCAGATATGTTATTAGTTTTCTAACGGGGCTAAAGATGCAGCAGCCAATCTCCCTTCCCTAAGTTTACTAGAAGAAGGTTACCAATGGCATTAGGAAGATGAATAATAAAATACGATTATTTTATCATGAGCCCCCTGCATTGTCAATTAAATGAAAGAAGACATTTCAGAGATAAGCACATTCATTTTCCCTGCTAATTTTTGAGGAAGAAAGGAAAAAACATTGTTGTAGGAAAACAGTCTAATGATTTCCTATTTCTTTTTTTCTTTTTTTAATTATCTATTTAAATACAGATGACAATTTATACACAGGCTAAAAATCCATCATCTATAAAAGCCTAAACCTTTTTTGGTTGGTTGTCAATACACCAACAGGTATCACACACTTAACAGTCCCATGGTGCTTACATACAATGGATTTAAATCCTACTGAGAAAGCACAACATCAGTGGCAGATCAAAATCACAGAACCACAGTCTCATCAAAAGGTTACAGTGTAAACATTAACTTCAATTAAAGGCAAAAATTTTAAAGTAAACCGAACTGTCACTCCTACTACTGCATCCAATTCTATGGGCAATTTGGAACACTGATTGCTGACAAATAAATATCCATCAGCTGATGTCTAGACACAATCACACCTAAATTAGGCAAATAAACTGTGGGGGTTTTTTTGTTACAGATACACACAATCCAAACTGCAAAGCCATTTAGTAAGTAAACAGTGGCTTGTTTCAATTTCTCAGTGACTGGTCTAGCAAACAAATAAAACTACTCCAACAGCTACATCAACCAGTAACTGCACTGAAAACCCTTTAGCTTAGCCCCAGAAACAGCCAAGCTCTGTACAAGGAGCCCTCTGCTAGGGCTTCAAGGTTGACCTTTCTCAGCAACCATAACATCTTTAAGAACACCTAGCGTAGCAAGTGTTCAGAAGAACCAGTCTATCAACTGCAATCCCCATCTAGTTCTGACAGACTCATACTTTTGCTACCTGAAAGTACACAGATAGACCTCATTTCAAGAATGTGAGACATGTTACACACTGAACACAACTCTGGAAAAGAGCAACTGAAATAGCTGGTGATGGCAACACATAAGACAACCCCAAAGTGTTACTACTGACTTAACCCCAAATCAATCCCATACCCTCAGTGGCAGAGCTCATCACCTTTATAAATCCTTGTTGTTCTTACTCTAACCTAACACATTTTGTACCATATCTATCTCATGAATTTCCAGTGTGTGCCTTGTAGCCCCTTCTTTGTACTGACCCCTATCTCTGCTACAGGGACATTTTACAGTGGAAACACGTAAAAAAGTGATGTTGTTTATATGCAAACACTTGGCAACACATTCAACAGAATCTTCAGTAAGTATGTATTTAACACAGGCAAGTTTCAACCTATTGTAATGATTCTCCTTTTGACAGTCTCTTATTATACAGCCAGGCCATAAGAAAGTACTGGAATTGTTCCTTTTCTGCTTTGAAAAGGGGATATGATGCTTCTAAATAGTCTTGGGAAAAGGGTAGATAGAAGTGGTAATTAAATATAAGTATGGATGACTTACTAGAAAGCTGGTCACTTCAGTAATTAAGTCATTCTGCTGGTAGCATCTTTATAAACATCCTCAAATCCCAGCAATGAGAGTTCAGGGTAAAACATGTTAAGCAAAAATGAAAGAAAAAGAAACCCAAAACTATGCATGTCTTCACAACACAGTTATAAAAAATATTAAAGAACTTTTGTAACAGCAATAAACCTGAAATTTGTGACACCAAGTCACTGTTCCATGAGCACAAAAATAACATCCAAGTTGTTCAGCAGGCTACCTTTTCCATAACAAGATTTTTTTTCTCTCCCCACAGATGTGGAAGTCAAAGAAAATATATTTCAACAAGACTTCAGTGCCCAGCAAGGACACACACTACCTGATACACAAAGAGTTTGCTGAGCTACAACAGCAAGGACAGAACACTTCTGGATTAAAGAACAACCTTCACTTGAGAGAAGGACACAAACATAATCCGTGGCTGGGCTTTGGATCTCACCTCTTTTGGAACAGGGCCACAAACTCAAGTTCAGGTTAGACTCCAGAAAGCTAGATGTTTAAAGCAGCATCAGTACTGTCAGGTGGAAACCAAAGTTTTACTCCTTGGCTAATGGCAATTGGATGAATCACATTCTACTTTTGAGTGTAATCTTTTAATTCTAGTTTGTGCATTCATCACTAGATGCTATAACCCCACACTCAACTGAAGATAGCTTGGGTATCACATTTCCTGATTTCACACCAGCCTGGCAAGCACATTTTTCTGTTGGTTATCATATCCACATCCACATGTGAGTCTTGCTTCCAGGTTCCAAAAAAGTAACATCATAGATCCAAGCTGAACTATTTTCACCACAGATTTTAAATATTGATTAAAGGATTGTTAAAGTCTTTGTGTTTCAATGGTTCCTCTTATCAGACACATACAAAGCTTCACATTTCCTCTATATCCTTCATCCTCGGCCATTTAACTGCTGCAGAATTCTATCAATTTACTTTCCTTAGAAGTTCTATGTCTTCATAAAAGTCATAAAAGAGAAATTCATCAGACACACGATACAAAATATACCATGTTAGAGGAAAAAAAGGTAAGTTTTAGACATAAAAAGTACTATCAATTTCTTTTAGCCACAAAAAGCTTTCAGCTATTTAACTTTAATCAAAAACTGCTGAAATTTTACATCAGCTTCAACTTCTAATGAATCAGTGTGGCTCTACTTTATCTGTAAATTTTCAAAGACAGAGAGTATCCACTTCAAAAGATCTAATTTAAGCCTGTTAATGTGAACAGCCCCAGTGACATCAACCTAATTATGTCTTCAGCAAAGCGAACAGTTACATGACTGCAATTCAGCATCCTGATACCATTATACAACCTCAGCACATAAAACAGCCCATGATTTCCCAATCCTTTTTTTTTTTCTCACAGCACAGATCACATGCATGATGAATCTACCCTCTCATTTTTCAGAGTGTGAATTATTTGCATTCCCACTTCTCGCAAGCGCTATTCATCCCTCCTGGAAATCGGGAAAACTAGCACCACATAAACCAGCAGAACTCCCAGGAGCCAGTGCTGGGAGAAACCAATGGTCGCTGTGCCCTCCCCTGTCAGCTTCCCACGGCGGCAGCCGAGACTCTACAACACAACCGCGCCGGGACACGGGGACGCTTCCACGCACTTGTTTCCATGGCTGCTGACAGATGATTTTCATTATTTTTCTTTTTTAAATAACCCACAGAGACAAGAGCACTGCCAAGACCCAGGAGCAGCCCGCTAAGAACCGACACCGAACACCGGCAGGGACGTGGAGTGAGGAGGTGCCCAGCCCCGTGCCCGACCTACCCCGGAGAGCAGGAGATCCCCGCTAACCTTCCCCGCTCGCCCCTCGCCGGGGCTTCACCGGCACCCAGCGCTCCTTCCCCGCAGGGCCGGGCCTCGTCCAGAGCCGGGGGCTAGCGCAGGAGCGGCCCGGCCCGGGGCACCGGCGGCGGACAGCCTGAGGGGAACCGTCTCGGTGAGGGCAAGGTAACCCGGGAAGGGAACGAGAGCGCATTTACCTCAGTGGCGGCGGCCCCGCTGCCCTTAGAGCTGCGGCTGGCGCCGTGCCGGTGGGGCAAGCCAGGGCCGGGGCCGAGCCCCCGCCGCTGGACCGTCGCTGCCGCCGCCGCCGCCACCGTGCCCGCGGCCGGACGCTCCGCGGAGCCGAGAACTCCCGGAAGCGGGAAGGGCAGCGCCGCAGGAGGCGGAAGCCGGGCGCGCCGCTCTGCGCAGGCGCCGCGTCGGGAGGAGCCGGTCTCGGGAGCGCGCTGCGCAGGCGCGTACGGACGGGGGCCGGCCCGCTACGCGTGTTCGCGGCCCCGCGCTGCGCGTCCTTGTTGCCGGCCGCCCGGGCGGGGGAAGGTTCGGCGCGGCGCATGCGCACGGCGCGTCCGGCCGGCGTTGTGCAGCGCCGAGCAGCGCCAGGTCCGACGGTCGACATCCGGCATCGGCACCCCCTCCGGTCGCCGCAGCTGGACAGGTTCCCCCTGAGATTCCCAAAGATTTGAGGATAAAATGGGATTTGTTGTTTTCTGAGGTGATAATCGCCGTGCCAAGTGGTGGCAGAGTGAAGATGTGGGGACTGCTGGCAGGGCGGCCCCTGCCCTGGCTACTAGGGAGAGGTCCAGCCTGGCAGCCATCGCAGTGCCCGGAGCAGGTACCTGGGGCACCGTCCCGCCTTCATCCCTTTGAAGTCTTCATCACCAGCAGCATCACATCTCCCTGAACCTGCGATAATTGAAACCCAGTGGGTTTTACTTCAGTTCTTCCATGAAGGGTTTTTGCTCAGTGTCTGTACACAGTTCTGTGGTGATACTTCTTAACAGCCCCCTGTTACCTCGTGGTGTCACAGGAGGGTGATTTGACACCTAAGTCAAGAGCATTTCCTGGGCTGTTCACTCTGTTTGGTCAACTTAGGCTTCAACAGCAGTTAGACAAATTGTTCTATATGAAAATACTACTGCATTCCGAATTTTCCATGGCATATTAGGAAAGATAGGCAATATGTTTAAAAATGAGATGTAAACTAGCAAACCTCGAACCACGTAAGCTGAGGAAACATTTAAAACGCACAGAGATAAAAAATCTCAAGGAGGTTATACAAATTCTGACAGCTCGTGCACGCTACTGCATCTTGTTTTTAGCTTGTAGCATGAACACCATCTAGTGGGACATGGGCAGAAAGTTCCTGAGGGGTTGTGTGTGCTGAGAAGCACAATAAAATCCAGTTGCCCACATGGATGGCTATGTGTGTTTATATTTCTTTTTCTTCTTTTTCTTCTTCTTGCATTTCCTTCTGCTTCTGTGGGGAAATATTAGGGACTTAAGAAAAAGTTAGTTTTGTATGTAGTCTTCAATTTCCCACATCTGGGTTTCACATACTAAAAGAATTTAGTCAAAGCCAACATCTCTGCTGTTCAAAAATTACAAAAAATAAGTACTGTGTTGGGTTTGGGGGTTTTTTTTTAGCAGTACCATCTAGGTGGGGCTCTGCACATTGTCACAGTCGGAAGGTTTTATTCTTCAGCAGTTCCCTCTCACACTTTACCACGACAGTTTCTAATTCAGTGGAAGTTTTGCCATCAATTTCGGCAGAGCTGACGTTTAATGACTTGCCATCACCATGTAACTGGTGCATTTGGCCACTGGATGGGGCATCACTGAGTTCTGCAGCTCAGGGGCAGCCTAAATGGTGTCAGTTATAGGGGCCACAGGACACTGGCAAACAGCCTGTCTCCAAATGCAAATGCAGGGAGAAAAGGTGGATAAAGTCAGTTACTTGACTGTTGGTTTGGTTTTTTTTTTCCTTTTCTTTTTAAAGAAACATCACGTTTAATGCCATGTAACTTAAACAGAGGCTGAAACCAGGAAATTCCCTCCCAGATCTGAGCTTTCTGGAAGCACAGGCACGTCCGGGTCTCATACATGTGTCTAGCCATGATTTCTGGATGCAGTTCTGAAAATCCAGGTATGATTGCAGCTCTCTGAGAAGAGGCCATAATGCGCTTTTTTTTTCCTCTTGGCTTTGATTTTTTAGCTTGGCATGGCAAATACAGCCAGTGCTTGCTGCAGTGCAAAGACCTTGAGAACCAGTTTGGACCTCAGAGCTACGATTAACCTGATTTTGCAGGCCCTTGATTTTTTGTGGGTGTAAATGTATGTTTTCTGATGGAATATTGTCCTAACATCCCATTTCCTTTTTCAAGCAGCTGGATTTAAAAGAGTCAGTGATGCTTCAAGCGTTTACTCCTCAATGAGAAGTTTGATGGTCAAAGTTGCTGATGGTTAAGAGCAAATTAGCAAATTTATGCTAACCAAAAACTCTTCAATTCAACTTGCTTTGTTCTTTGTAGTTTTATCACCGTGCATTGGTCACAGGCTCCTCATTTCTTCCTGAACTTAAAAACAAACAAATCAGCTGAATATTTTCCTGCCACATCCTGCATGTGAAGCAGATCTTGGACTTGTTTTAATATGCACAACGTTGTTTTCTGCCATTACCAGGCATGTCAGAACTTTGTTGCTTCTGCGAGTCCTACTGGTTTGGAACCCACTTCCACAGCAAACAATCCTGCCAAGATAAATTGTTTGCCAGAGATAACTTCAAGTCCTCAAACAAATTACCTAAGAAATGTTGAAACATAATGCTGCACGAAGCAAAATGTTTCCATGCTTCCTGTCCTCATAGGAAGGAATGGAGCTTATCTCTGTTCCAGACTCTACAGAAACAGCCACACCACCTTCACCGGTGAGGTGAGGAGGCTACGGGAGAGGTTTTGAATACTTCACATATCAGATGAATGGATTAAATATTCATGCTCCATTTATCCTCCCCTCAGAAATGCAAATACTGAAATTCAGATGATTTGTATAAGGGCTCCAGCAGTTTGGCAAAGGACAGTGAAGCTGCTTGTGGATTGCATTAGGAAAAAAAAAAAAAAAAGGATGAGTTTACAAGAATCTCTTATCTGTCCTGGGCTCCTGTATCCCAAGCAGACTAGAGATGCACTTTACAAACACGTTTAATTATGCACGTGTTTGTAAAGTCCCAAAGGTTTGTCCTTTGTGGGGATCTTTCCCCATTAAATATTGCTTTGTGTCAACATTGTGTTTAAATTTTAATTCCAAATAAAAGCTGTTTTTCATAACCTATTCCTTTTGCTGTCCCTTTCTTTGGACTGAACCGCATCTGCTGTGTTGAAGGTGCAGGGTGATAACATTGTGATACATCCCCTGTTTTTAGACTATTTTTAGTCCCTCCACAACCCAATCCGAAGAAAATAACCTTATTATCTCTCTGGCTCTCTGCCTACTCTAAGTGGTTTACTTTAAGATTTGCTCCCTCAATATTAACTGAAACAGTGGCAATTTGCAGAAATAAATTTCTGAACCTCATTGTCTTAATCTCTGTCGCCTTCTGCTTTTTAGTTCCTGTGTTTCTGCTTTTGATTTGTTGTGGTCCATGGATAGCAATAAAGCGACACGGAACAATTGTGCCCCGTCTCAGAAAAGGGGAAGTGTGTAAAAATAAAGAGGCTTTTTAAGAAAAAGGTGAAAGGAGCATCTAAGACACTAAAGGCTTTTGAAGGATAGATAGAAACTTGATCATAGAGGCAGAGTAAATAACCAGTACCAAAAAAGACTAGATAAGGGGCTAAAAGGAGCAGCAAAGCCAAGGGTATTTTTAAAAATAAGTTGCATTCAGAGAAGAGAATCGAAAGAACCATAAGCAGTGATCCGTTAAACACAAACCACAGCAGAGGTGGTTATAAAACCAACTGGGGGAACAATCAAGACAAGGCATAAAAATGTACAATAAATGTTTTTTTCAAGTAACAGGAAGTCTGTAGAGCTAACAGGGAGTCAAAACACTCGGAAGACAAAAGGAAGCACAGGTTCTGCAAGCCCCAACTTTCTCCAAAGCAAGAACAGCTACACTTCAACCACTCCTGAGAGGCTGGGTTTCTTTCAGTTTAGGGAAATGAGACTAAATGCTTGCTAATTGCAAAAGGAATAGAAGATTTACTGTGCATCCAGGCAAAAACCTTCAAAACCACAGCTTCTAGAAATGGTACCTACCAGAGACACTGACAGGGTGCCTGCTGTGATATTTTTCTTGGCACCTTGGATGAAATGAAGCTGCCAGGGCTTTTCCAGGCCCATTGGCTGGAACTGGCAGCAGAGCAAGAGAAGGACCCACTTAGGCTGGGAGCCCCTGAAAAGAATCTGAAATCTACGACAGGGACTGCAATCAGAATCCAACAGCGTCCACAATCTTCAGCCTCGGGGAAGAGCGGCTCATACCACCCTTAAACTCCTCGATAGCCCCGGGGGGAGACCCCAAAACCCACCTCTTAACCAAGAGGATCGCCTAGAACTTCGGCTGTGCCTCTCTTGGGCAACTGTCTGAACTTCCCTTGAAGCGCTTCCTTAAGGGCAAAACACCCGCCGAGATTACAATCCTCGGGACAAAGAATTTTAAAATAAAAAAAAAAAAAAAAGAAAGAAAGAATGAAAGAAAGAAAGAAGGAAAGAAGGAAAGAAAAAAAAACCCAAACAAACAAACAAACAAAAAACAACAAACAAACAAACAAAACCCCACACCAAACCAAAAACAGAAGATAAATAATAGGAACAACTCCAACTTCCCGGAGTGACCTCAGCGAGTCGACAGACGGGACAAGCCCCTCGCGGAAATGACCGTGACCGAACCCGGGACACCGCGGCTCCGAGGCGGGGTTTGAGGACGGCCGGAGCCAGCGCCCAGCGCTCCGCGCCCCGCTCCGCGTCCCGCTCCGCGCCATGCTGGGGCTGGTGGCGCTGGTGGCGGCCGCGCTGCTGGCGCTGCTCGGCGCTCGCCCAGGCCCCGGAGCCTGGGCCCCGCTGAAGCGCTGGGTGCTGGGCTGCCTCTTGCTCTTCCACGGCGCCTGGAGGCAGCGGGCGGCCAGCGGAATTCCCGCAGAACCGCGGCGGCCGCGCCCGCTCCGCCCCGATCCCCACGTGAGTTTCCCGCTGCTGCCCCTGGCACCCTCCTTCCCTAGGACTCCCCTTCCCTGGGACATCCCCATCCGTGGTACCCTCTTCCCTGGCATCCCTGCTTCCCTGCACCCCTCGCATGCCCCCTTCTCCCCTGGGACCCGATCCCTAGCACCCCCATCCCCCGATCCCTGGAACCGCCACCCCCTGGGACCTACGTTCCCCCCCCGCATCCATTCCCCTTGGATCCCTACCCCCCTGGATCCACACCACTTCCATCTGCAGCATCCACATTCCCCAGGGACCTGCACCCCTTTGTATCCCCGGCACCCCAGCACCTTGCATCCCCCCAGAAGCTGCATCCCTCAGGTACCCCCATCCCCTGCATCCTGGTACCTGGCAGCCCCCACTGTCCATCTCCTGAAGGTTTGGGACCCACATCCTTTCCCCCAGCCCCATAACATGTCCTAGGGAAGGCAGCTTGGAGATGTCACCTTGGCTGTACCTTGCAGAGAGAAGGGTCACCTCTAATCAGACCAGCTGATGTCAGTGGGAAAAAGCAGATGCACTATGGGACACAGAAGCCTTTTATTGTGGCACACTTAGTAAATTTAATCTAATTTTCTCGGTGTACTCATCTGCTAAATAAATAATAAACCCTCTATTTATAACCCATACCTTGCTCGTGTTCATGCAGCATCCTGTCAAAATACTCCTAATGGGGAGGTTTGGGTGGGCTTTGCTGGTGAGAGTGGGAAGCAGAGAGGTTGATGAGACAGGATTTCCCTCAGTTTTCCTTGCCTCATCAGGATTCAGCTTGCAGATGGCAGCTGAGATTTTTGAATCTTAAGCAATTTCTGCAAAAAATCAACCTCTTGCTAACATTTCTTGGAGCTTTCTGTGAATCCTTAAGTCATATTATTTAACAAATGCATTGAGGCTTCTGCTTAGCCTTTAAACAACAAAAAAAGAAGCTGTTTTCTCTATCTTTTCCTTTCTACTAATTAAGCTGGTGCTTGACGTGTTTGGAAGTGCTTGGCCAATCTCAACTAGATTTGCTAGAGTGGGAGTGACACTGTCTTCCAAGTCAAACTGACAGCCAGGGTGGTTTGAGAGAAAGTCAAGGGTCTGTGCTTTCCTCTCTGCTCCTCCAAGTAGCAACACTGGAGCAACCCTTTCAGCAGAGGTCTAAAAATGGTTCTGGAAAATACTTCAGGTAATGATGTTTCTGAATTTTTCACATTGGCACCCAGCAGGCTCTCTCTGTATTTTCAGACTCTGTGCCCTCAAAATCCCTGCCTTTATCTGCAGCCATAAGGACAATAATCACCTGATTTTAGTATTTTCTGCCATTTTATGATGGATATTTTTTTCAGAAGCAGAACAACATCCATACCTGAAACTGTGTTCATAAATCTTAATTTCCATTTTCCAGCTTGTAAAACTTCACTTTGAGTGAATTCTGCACAAATACATGACAATGTACATCTGAATTTGAAGTTGTGGACTTCTGTGCTTAATAGTTTTTGAGATTTGTGGTGTCAACTGGCCCTGACCCAGCCCAACTGTTAATCATGTTAGTAAAGCGCTGAGTTTCCTATGATTTACTTTTTGTTCATTTTCCATTTTCAGTTCTGTTTCCCCCATGTATAAGTTGTCCTACATGGAGTTTGGAGGTAAAGGGTTAAACAGCGTGTTTGTGGCTCAATTTCATCCTCACAGTCTTTTCGAGGATGCATTTCATAAGGATTTGGGTCAAGTGAGCTTCTCATTGCAAAATATTATCTTAATTCGGGATATTATTTCACCTTGTCCGGGGCTATCATGCAATAATTGTTCCCTCTCTAAAACTGCTTCTTGCATCTTTGTTTTCGATGTCTGCCCTGATGAGGAAATGGGCACTCAAGAAAGGCAAAATGCTTTTGTGTTGTTAAACAATGTGATTATTGTACACCAGGTTGACTAAATGTTGTGGATCTCGGTCATTTTCTGAGCACATGGACTGTCCTGCCTCACGAATGAGGCTTCACTGCTGCCAGCAAAACTCTGGCTGTTCGCTGGGCTGCCTGGTATTAAATCTAAAAAGTGAAAGTAAAATTTGATTCCTGAGAAGAAACCTCTGGAAAAAAAAAAAAAAAAAAAAAGAATTTACGTTCTCCTCCTCCTTCCCTGCCTCCAGCTGGAGCTGAACTCCATTTCCCTTTCCCTAGGCACTTGATTCGGTTTACTTCACCGGCTTTGCAGAGACCAACAAGACCTTTGTGATTGCTCGTCTCGCGAAACGTCCTGATGGGATCTGTGAGATGTGGCTCTTCCTGAGGGTGGATGGAATAGGGGAGTTTGAAGTAAGTGGTAGATGTGGGATGATGTTCAGAACGGTGCTTAACTCGTGTCTTGAACCCATATTAGGATTCCAAGCAAAAATTTATCTTCAACCACATTAACATCCTAACAGTAAGACATCAGTGCTGTGTCTGAAGACAGTGATAGAACTGCCCAGATGTCTGGTTATGTCTAAGTTTTTGAGTGGGTGTCTGATGCTCATTCCTTTTTTCCCATAATGTGCACAAGCCAGCATACTTTCTAAAATATGTCTTGGGAAGTGTCCCAAGAAGAATTTGAGCATTTGGTCTTTGTGATAATGTGCAGCACATGGTTAATAAATTATGTTGTATGGTTATGGTTGTTTTGTTCCCCTTTTTTAATGGGTGAATGCTATAAAAACCATTGTGGAATTGCCTCTTTAAAAGAGAAAGGAAAGCTTTTAGGGAGTTTTGTGTACATCTGCTTCAGTCTTGCTAAAAAGAAAACAATATTAATCATATATTTTGCCTGTGGAGTTTCTTTTTTGTAAATAGCTGGCTACATAGTAAAGACAGAGGGGACATCTGGCATAAGCCCCTTTGCACTCAACTGTCTTTATGTTCACAAATTTGTTTCACTAAGTAGCCATGACCAGAACAAGCAGGAGATATCCTATTTGAAGAAAACAACAGGGAAAAAAAAAAAAAAAGGAAGATTGATGTGCATTATTTTGTTTTCTAGTACTATTTTGTGGCTTTGTTACTTGGAACTGCCAGCCAAGTTCAGGACCTTCTTAGATCCTTCCCTAGAGGAAAAGACAGAAGCTCCATTTTAGAAAGGTGGCAGCTTTAGGAAACAAGACTTCAAAGAGCAGCTGAAGAGTTTTGAGAGCTTGCATGCACTAGAAATTTTAATTTAGAATTTCATCAAATTCAGTCTAAAAATAAATTTACCCCTAAAGTCGTGCATCAGCTTGGCTGTAAGCTTGACAGTCACTTGCGTAAGGAGCTGAGCTCTTCCAGTGACCTCCCTTCACACAAGCAGCTCACTTGTATTATCTGAAACAATATGTTTTAACTCGGGTGGTTTAGATGCAATTTTCCCTCTCTAATAATCTGATTACCAGAAAGCAAAGAGAAAGGAAAAGCCATTTCAACCAAATGTTCCTCCTGCAGAGGACCATCAGAGCAGGTGTTCATCCACGTTGCATCCTCACAACTGAATTAAGCAAATGTTTTCCTGAAATGTCTTTTTAGCACCCACAGCATCCAAACATGATGGTGAGTGATGAATCTGAAGAGATCTGGAGTGGAGGAGGGCTCACTATTGAATACTTGGAGCCCCAGACATGCTGGAAAATAAGCTTCGATGGATTGCTCAGGTATTGCAGCACTCTCCAGTTTCATTTATCTACACTTTAAGACAAGGACTTTTTGAACACCATCTGGAAATATATTTAATGATCTTGAACCAAAAGCTGGTGAAGGGTCTAGAGAATAAGTCTTAGAGGAGCAACTGAGGCAACTGGGGTCGTTAGGCCTGGAAAAAAAGGAGCGTCAGGGGAGATCTTTTTGATCTCAGCATCCCTGACATAATGGTTGGAGCCAGGTAAGGTTGGGTTCTTCTCCCAAGGAACAAGTGACAGGACAAGAGGAAATGGTCTCAAGTTGCCCCAGGGGAGGTTTAGGTTGGAGCTGAGGAACAATTTGTTCCCCTGCAGGGTTGTCCAGGCCTGGCCCAGGCTGCCCAGGGCAGGGGTGGAGTCCCCGTGATCCCTGGAGGGGTTTCCAAGCGGTGGAGATGTGGGGCTGAAGGATGTGGTTTAGTGCAGAGGCAATGCTGGGGGAGAGGTTGGACTTGATGTTCTTCAAGGTGTCTTCCAACCAAAGTGATTGTATGATTCTATTTGGTAACAACAGCACACATTGATTTTTATGGACTGAAAATACAGCTAGAAATATATATAGAATTACTGTGCTACCTTAGCACACAGCATCACCATTCTTCTGCAGTGTCCCCTATTCCATCTGTTTCCAAACATGTAAGAAACATTTTGCTGTACATTTAGGAGTGATACAAAACTACAGTGCTTTGCCTTACAGAAAAGGACCCTACCGACAGCAGTGGAGTGCAGAGGAAGGCGAACTTGTACCAGTTAAATTCTCTTTGCAGTAAGAGCGTCTCACATTTGCTTTGGGATGTATGGGGAGTTCATGGTTAGAGAGCCCATCGCTGTTTTCAAAGGGTCATGTGCACAACGTAACACTTCAAGCCCTTTTCTCTGCTTACTCTTTCTGTTTATGGACTCTGATTAAAAAATTACCTGCTGTCAAAGTAGCAGATGGTAGGACTCGATGATCTTCAGTGTCTTTTCCAACCTTGATGATTCTGTTGATGATTCTGTGATTTGCACCTTTGAACAGGCAGCTCTACCCTGCCAGCTTCCCTTCCTAGGGAACCGGTTGACCCTTGCAGGCCACTGTTGCTCTTCTCAGTTTATTTTTCTTTGCTTCTTTGAAAAGTAGTAACAGATTTTAAATGATGAAAATCAGAATTTTATGATAATTATAAAATACAAAGATTGCCACTGTCAGAGTAGCAAGTGCACAGCTTGGCCTAGTATGACCTGAAACTAATAACCTCTTTTATTCTTTTCCTTCTTTCACCAGTTGGGAGAACTCCACTGAAGTCTTTAATTTTAGTGTGGACAGTCACCCCAGCACCTTTGCACGTGCTTTCGCCCAGGAACCGTGGACCATTGAGTTCTTCCAAAGGGTCAAAAAGTGAGAGGAGAGATTAATTTCTTATAGGGCTGCTACTGATATTCTCTACAGGTTCTTCACGGTCTGTCATGTGTTGTTGTAGGTGATTTTAGAACGTTGATTTAATCTGAAGTGAGCTCATAAAGGACATGGCTCCTTTTAGGTATCTTCCAGTTCCATTACCACATCAGACCTGGCAACGTCTAAGGAGGATCCTGCACATGGACAAGGTCTTCCTGATGTGTGGGTGGAGGGACCTGCCCACAGTTTTTCTTTGTAAAACCTTGAGCATTAGGAATTGTTCTTATTCCCTCTCTTTTCATTGCTAACAACCTGATTTAGGCTGCTTCCAAAGCCAGCGGTGCAGCTGTATCTAAGCAAAGGATTGAATATATGTGTGAAAGCAGGGCTGAAGTTGGTGGCTTAATTACCACACAAACTTTGGAGAGATGAAAATACAAGAAGAAAGCATGAGTATCAGCAGCGTGTTATCTAAATATAATCAGAAAATAGATACACTAGCAGTGTGTTGTCTTTGGAGATACCTCCTGACTTACAAGTTTGGTGGTACAGCAGTTTTTCAAACTTTGAATTTTTGTTCATTTTTATTGTCTGTCAAGGTGGGAATTTGTTGCTCTTTCACTCTCAGGTGTCCCATAGATGTTATGTAGCAATAACTGGGAAAAGTAAAAATTGTTACTTATGTGTAAAATCTGTCACAGTCATGATCCAGATGCTCTGAAATCTCTCCTTCGTTTGGGATAGAAGTCTATCAGACTGGCATTGGGACCGCTTTGATTCTGCCTTGTTGATTTTACCTGTCAATTCACTCTCTTCTTTCTCCCAGACAAAGGGAACAACATTTCCGACATGAGCAGTGGGGCCAGTCTGTTGGAGAAATTGAAATAAAAAATCATGAGAAAATGGAACTTTCCCTGAAAGGTGTTCGGAGCCACTCTTACGGTAACAGCACCAGAAACTTCTCCCTCACTTGGCTGCCCTTACTATAGCTGGTACTCGCAGGACAGTGGGACTAAAGATTACCTTTATCTCTTGGTGCTTGGGCACCAAGTTAAGACATTGCAGAGGAAATACCATTACCTGTTTAGGCATATGCATGTGTTATCAATTACTATGTTATGACATGTTATTAATTACTGGAGATGTCTTTATCCAAACTTAGTGTCAAGTCAGGTACAATTAATTGATGGATGTTTTCCAGCGATGGTGAACTTTAGGTTGGGTGATTTTATTCTTTTTTGCAGGTGTCCGAGATTGGTCCGAGATTTACCGTTACGTCATGATTTTGGCACACTTTGAGGTTGGTGCCATTATGTTACTTAGCCATGGAAATGAAGGTGTTCCTGAGCTTGTCAATCATATTTAAATAACCAGAAATAAAGCATTGGAAATAAGAAGTGCTAACCGCTGCCATCATCAGCACGTATCAGTGTTGGGAGCAGCTCTCCAAAGCAAAGCTGTGTGTGTAAAAACTCAGATTGGAAAAAAAAAAAAAGGTCATTTTGGTTACTTGAAACTGTTTGTTTGGGCTTTCTAAATTAAAATTAGATAGGCAGCTTTACAAGGACAGATTCTCAGCTGCTGCAAATACCCAGCACTCAGCAGAGATGATGCAGTGCCGATTCACACTAATAGAGAGCCTGAGGTGTTTTGAAGGCTTCCTAAGCCTTCATGACAGCACACAGCAAATATTTCTGCCTGTGCTGAGCTCTGATTCTCTGCTTTGCCGTTGTGGCTGTGCTGGAGGAGAGTCAGTGCTGTGGCTGCTGGGAGCACGGAGCCTGGGGAAATGCTGAATCCTGCCCTTAGAAGCTGGCATGCAAGCCGAACAGATGCTCCTGAGAAGGCATTTCCTTTGCCAACACAGGCATGAAGAAATCAAAACTCTCTATTACAGGCAGAATTACAGGAGTTATGACCGAATTCAGATTAAAAGATCTTTTCTCAACCAGTGCAAAAATACACCTCGGAAAATCCCATTTTTGTGCAGATCCAGTATCTGCTGGGATTTAACATATGCCTGGGTGCCTTTTAATGAGACTCTGCTTTTGCACTCTGGGGTGGATAATCAGGTAGTAACTGCTCCCTTCATCATTATTCAGGACTCCAAATAACTGCTGCTCTCCCCCTCCTAATTAAAAGCCACCCAACTGTTTGTTAAGAAGGAATTAAAGTTTATTGCTGATTGAAGTTTAGATCCTCATAACTTGAGTGTCTGTAGATGTATAACATCACAGCACAGGTTTTGTATTTGCCTCAGAGCAGCCCAAAGGGAGCACAGAGGGATTCAGACTCAAGGATGGAAGAGAAATTAATAAAAACATGTGATTCCAGTTCCCTCTAATGTAACATTTTTCCTGTATGCTGCTCTCAGATATAGAATAATATAAGTGAGAAGAGATATCTGGTCAAAGCAAGACCAGCTTCAATAGGTTGCCCATCAGTTTTGAACGTGACTAGCTGACATCTCTGCATTTACTGTTCCTCTCCTCCTCTTATGTCCCCTGGCTGTGGACTTTCTGTTGTCCTTGTATCACAGAGTGTCAGGGGTTGGAAGGGACCTTGGAGATCTTCAAGTCCAACCCCCAAAGTGATTTGTCCTTAATGTGGTTGGCTTATATTATTGGACTCTTATTTGCAGCCAGATCATCATGGGAGATGTATGGAGATGATTTTAAAGTACTTTAAAGATGTATGGAGGAGATTTTAATCATAGCACACTGCATAACCTGAATTATATATCAGTGTCTTCTTGGTCGAGTCAGTGTACGACCCACAGAAATGAGTTTGCCCAAATGAAACTGCTCTTTCTTTATTGCTGTCTTACAGGATGGGACTGCAGCACATTTAACAGTTATTAATATGCCAGCTACCACAACTAAGTGAGTAACCGAGGAAGTTTATGCTAAAAACATAAGGGTGGCAAAAGTTGCTCTGCAGGATGTCTGTATGCGCACTCTTGCTTTGAACCTGTACAGCCTGATTTACACCCACACCCTCTTGCTCCCCACTCTGTCCGCCCAATTTTCCATTTGTAGTTAGTCCCAAGGACAGCTTTTACCTTCATTTAATTCCATTCCACTCCATTCCACTCCATTCCATTCCTGTTTGGCTGGTGCATCTGCCTAGATGATGCAGAGGTAACAATTGAGCACTTCCAGTTGCTTAAGAAAGTGTGTTTGTCTGTAGCAGGGCATTGCTCAGGGATCCCTGCCTTTCTGACTGGTGCACTCCACATCCAGAAGCTTAAAGACCAACAGCCATGGTCCTGTGATCAAGTGGGACCAAGTGACCTGCCTGTCCCACCCACCCACCACAAAACATCCTGCAAACCTCATCTTTCCTGCATGTGTGGCATCTCCTGCTCACCACACTCAATATCCTCCAGTATAACCTTTCTTCATTTATTTCTGCTGCTTTCCAGGGATGAAGGCCCATGCTCAGCATTGAGCTGCCCTGGAAGGCCAATGTGCTGGTCTGTTGGAGTTTTGGTTGAACTTTAAATCTGCTCCATTTCTTTCTCCTTCAGCCTCACTGTAGGTTATGTTTTCTTCCCTGATGGGAGGAAGGCTGGCATTGAGTGGTCCAACATCTCTCTGGCTGAGATGGCTGATGATGGTGTTATCAAAGATGAATATGGAGTCAGTTTTACTGCTGGTAAGCTAAACATTGACCAACTTTATCTGCCTTCAGCTTTCTGTCACACAGTTAATTTAGTGGAGGAAAGACTTAGTCAGTGAAATTCCATGTGATCCTCATAAATGGTGTGATTTTCACTTTTTTGGGTATCAAGACGTATGTTACAAGGTGGATTCAGCTGCTCTGGAAATGTGGCTTGGTCAAAGTTTTTACTTAATTTACAAAACAGACTGGAAAATACTGCTCTTTAGAAAAGCTTAAGAAAAAAAACATACGCAAAAAGATCTTGAGATTTTTTGAGGTAAAATACTACTGAAGATTGGAGACGTTCTTACTTCTTTGCTCTTATCCAAGGTGGCAAGTCCTTTGGTGTTTCTGCAACGCTGGATAAGCAGGCTTGCCCTGTGGTGTACAATGGCCTGACTGGAAGCGGCGTTTTCCATGAGTGTATTGCAGATTTCCAACTGAATGGGATAAAACAAGGCTGGGGCTTGGTTGAATTTTATTACAGGTAAAATAAAGAAAAGCAAGAAGAGGTAAAGAATTCCTGTCCTTCTATATTGACCTATGTGGCTACAGCTATACTTGAAGCATAAGTGCACAAATAACTTGTCAGCCTAGAGCAAAGAACAGATAAATGTTCAGAAAATCGTTATGGGAATGCTTCTTCCAGGAGATTGTATTGATAAAATATGTGCTTCTCAGTGAAGTGCTGTTTCTCCTGACACACCATTGTCACCGTTTTTTACCGGAGCCTTTTCCCTCTTGAGTCTTTTCTCTCATGAAAAAAACAAAACAAAACAAAAGGCAAGTTTGCGTGTTTACGTTTAGTTTGCTCTTTAAAATAAACACTAATTCCTGGCTGTCAGAGGAAATGCCATAGATGACTTTCAGGAGATTGAGGGCTCAGCTCCTTCTGCAAACCAGACACATTTAAAGCACATAAATCAGGCCACTAAACTGCCAAATGCCCACTGGTTGAACTTGTAAGCCATGGTCTGTAGCTGCTGCCAGGTACTTGCTCCACTCCCTTCACTGTCTGTCAAAACCTGCATTGTGGAGGAAATGACCCAGTACAGAACATCTCTAAAACAGCTAAAACCCAAAGAAGGAACCTTCTGCAAGTCTGCAGAGTCCTGAACGTTTCTAGATCCACCCCAGGAAAGATTAATTTGGCAATCCGGACAAAATTCCTGTAGGCTCCCATCTCATATTTGCTTCCAAATCAAAACCATGTTAGAAATTAAAGGGTGGGTGTGTGGTTCTTCCCCCTCGCTGCAGGACGCCAACTCAGCATCGCTGCTCTTCTTACAGGGACGAAGCTGCCCAGCTGGTTCCAGATTTCCAGCTTGGTTCAAAAGCCAAAGGACCTGAACTTTCCTCCTGGCACCCTGCGACCGACAGCTCTCTGGAGTGAGTGTTTGCAAGCTTGTCCCAGTGATGTTAATAAGCAGCAGCTTTCAAGAAAAAAAAGAAAAAAGAAAAAAGAAAAAAGAATTATTCTCTGCAAAATGTACAGTTTTGAGTGTGGAACTTATTGTCACAGGATTCTGTGGAGGTTGAAGGGATTAAAGGGATTTGGAGAGAAATGAGATACATTCTTAGTTGTGCAGCTCTTAATGGTTGCTAACCATGGTGGTCTGGAGGCAATTTAAAGGAAACCTCTGGACAGCTGATTGCAGAAAGAGTGCACTGAGAGGGATCACTCTATTCTCTGTCTTTCGGTATTTTTCCTAAACTGCCTGCTGTTCCTCACCATGAAGACCAGGACACAGGACTGTGTGGACCTCTGAGCTGATTTATCAGTGCCTCTGTTCTTTCAGGTTTATTTTTTGAAATAAAAGCTCTATCTTTCTGAACTTTCTGGTTGTTAGAGTCATTAAAACATGGGAGAAAGCTATTACTGGAAACTACACTGATTTGACAGTCTTGTGTCTGACTGTATGAGGGCTGAACTGGAAGAAGTAGGAGAAAGCACATCTAAATGAGGTGTCCTCTAGGAATAGCATTACTGGCCAATGAAATAAGTGGTACAAACACGTTTTTCCCTTCTCTGAAGGAAAGCCAGGGTCTGGTCGTCCTATTTAGAAAAGGCAATCTGAATTTCTCATCATTCACTTGAACTTAGATGCCATTTTAATCACAACATCCATGTTAGTCACGGAGAACTGCTGGCCCAAGGTAGCCTATGGTGTATTCCCTACCTAGATGCATCTTGCCATTAAGTACTGCAAATTAAATGTAGTTACTATGTGCCAAGAAAAAAATAGTTACGTGGAAGATCTTCACAAAGGAATTAAAGAAAGATGTCTCATTTTCTATATCAGGCAGAAGTGCTGTGCTGGGAGCATCATAAAGATAGGTTATGATATTACCTCCACTCCATTTAAGAAAGTAGTGAAATCTGGGTGTATATGTATATATATATTTATAACCTCTGCTTAGGTTAACACTGGAGGAGATTTAGTAGACTTTGAAGAAGACTTTTTCCTTTCTGAGATAGTTCTCACACTACTATAACAGCATTATATACAGAATAGGTGCATGAAGGTAAAATTATTCAGCCTATAATTATGTATCACAGCAATGACTCTCTGTTCCAGTTTGGGATGCACTGCTGAACAAGGCTGGGATGATGCAAACAGCAGCTTGATAGGATGTAACAGGCCCTGTTGTATCAGCAGTCTCTTCTGTGCAGCAGGGTAAAGAGAATCCCACTCCCTAATTTAGGACATTTGTCCCCAGTCTGCATTTGTGCCTGTGAGTTGTAATCCCACCGACCGCACAGGTCTGTGGTGTCCCTCCATGCACCCCAAACCACCATCTCTATGTGCAAAGCAGACTTCTGATGGCATTTCTTTTGGGATAGTCATTGATTCAGAGCTTTGGGTTTCAGCTGGACTTCTCCAATAAATCTCTTGTTACGGTGGTATTAAGAAACACATTCTTGTGAGTTTTGCACAGATTTAAAGATGTCTTAAATCTGTCTGTGCGCTGGTAGTCTCAATGCGCCGAAATAGGGAGCTTCTAAATTACTCCAGACAATGGTACTTTGACAGAAGTGAAGGCCTTGTGCCTCCTTTTACACATAAGAAATCAGTCAAATAGGTAATATTAGAAAGGTTAGAAAAATAACTCTATTATACATCACAGTTTGTTCCCACTAAGTATGTGGCTTGTTTTGCTATGATCTCAGGAACATCTGTTCCTTTTTTCTGTGGAGTTTTTGTCATCCCTTTCCTTTTTTTTTTTCTTTCATTCTTGAAGACTAAAACATTAACATTTAGAAGAAGGAATACAGGCACATAATCAAGCAAAGTCTTTAGAGGTGTTGGTATAGATAAGGAGAAAATATTTTAATTATTCCTCTGGAATGATAGTTTGAGAAACTGCTGTAAAAATATTTCCAAAATTTAAAAATCCATCTTGTCAAGAAAGTTACTGGTGTGGCTGTTTCTGACTTGCAGAAACTGTGCTACAATGAGGGATGTATGTGGCAAGTGGCAAGTCCTCCTCTGCCTCACAGTCTCTGAAGTTCACGTTCCTGCAGTGGAGGAGGCAGAGGAGGATGACATAGCCTTCATCGCTCTCCTTTTGTCCTCTTTACTTGTTCCTTTTGGTACCAGTGGACGGAGAATTAAGAGCACTCCTGAGTTCAGTTTGGAAAAGTTCAAGCAGGGTACAGAAAATGATTAATAAAGTTTTGAGCTGGCAGGTTTATTTGCCAGGTGATGAACTACTGGTACGGTATTTCAGCATGAAGGACTGAAAAATTGAGTGTCGGGGGTTTTCTCCCTGGATTTCAAATTAGTTTATAGTGAACTTGTGTCCAGGACACATGGAATAACTTATTTAATTTAAAATAAATCTACCAAGCTCCATGCTTTGACCGTATGAAGTGGTCCTTCTCTTGTGGCTCCTTTCTCGGTGGAAAAATCCATCTTGGGAAATGCTTCTGCAGCCCAAAAGCATTAATTCTGAGAAAAAAAAAGCAGTAAATGGAGGTAAGTTCTGGCCAGAAATGAAATGTAGCATATGATCTGCTCTCCTCCGGCATGAAGGGAGGCAGCTGGAGCCTTGTTGGGATGAGCTGCTTTCCAGCATCTGCATTTTGCACGTCTGGGAGGAACGGAACACCTGTAATTCCTGCTGCTGTCAATGGGCCAGCGCCTGACATGGCAAAATAGTTGCACAAAATATTTGCATGTCCCACTGGAGCCCGCATGTATGTTGAATTTAATGATTCAGGCACTTGTAAAGGGGTCATTTAGAGGCTGTCATCCCCAAACTAAGCATCGCCCATCAATCTGGCCTTGGCTACTGATGTCTAGAATGGTAAATATTTTACTAGGCTTATTTATTTTCCTTCCTTTTTGCAATCTTTCATGTATTCATAATATAGATATAAAAGCCATTTTCAGTGATGTAGTGTTTCACTGGCAGATAAAAAGAAGAAGAAAAATCTTTTTTTTCTATTCAGATTGATGTCGCAGCTTTACAGTTGGTGAAGCAAAGTGTAGCCCAGGGAGTTCTGTAATTCATCCAAAAAAATGCACTATATGGCCGAATTATCTCTGCAAAGCAACTGATTATTTCAAAAGTAGACTTTTTCCCTCCCTAAGAACGAGCTCAGCAGCCAAATGACTCAAAGACATTCCAGACAAAATGACTGATAACCACCCACTCCCTTCTCCCAATTTACTGGAACCCCGGCAGCCTTGCACTCCCTCTTGTTTACCACAAAAAGCCACATTACTCTTTCTAAATCCAAAATTGCTTTTCAACAAACGGTGGCTTTTTCATTGTTTCTGCTTTCCTAATGTGTAGATTAAGAGCTCAGGTGACTGAGGCCCTGAAAAGATTCTCTTCTGGGGGGCTTTTTGGGTCCTCCCCCCCCCCCCCCCCCCCCCCCCCCTTGTTTGGTAGTTGTTGTTGTTCGGTCTGTTTGTGTTTAGAGATGTCTTTATGTTTTTTTTTTTTACACACAT